>JAQQSO010002174.1:0-14609 GCA_028658305.1 Pachyuromys duprasi | reverse complement strand
GAGGGAGGAGCAGCCTAACTAGATCCTAGAAGAGGACAATGCAGCCAGCCCTGAAGAGACATGATAAGCTAGGGCCAGGTGGAAGGGGGGAGGTCCTCCCCTATCCACTTGGAGCGGGGCAGGGAGAAGATGAAGGAGGGATGGGGAGAGTGGGAGGGAATGAGGGAGGGGGCTACGGCTGGGATACAAAGTATATAAGCTGTGGTTAATATAAAAACAAATAAATTACTTTTAAAAAGAAAAGAAAAAAAAAGGTCTGGCCGTCCGCTTACTTTAGTGAAACCCTCTGCAGAGTCTAACAAGCAAGCACAGGTGAAGAGTGGCGAGAGAGGAGAAAGGAGGTGGAATTCCTGCTGCGACCCTGGGTTACTGTCAAGACCCCCTAGGACAGAAACTTAGTCCTTCACCTGCCAGCCTGAAAGAAATCAGCTCAATAGGCCCGCCCACCTCGGCCACGCCCACTGAGCCCTATGGCCAAGCTGGGCTCCCATTGGCTTATCTGTCTTTCACTCTGGGATGTCGTGGGGGGGGGGCGGTGTGTTGGGGCGCCCTCATTCAAAGTGAGGAAAAGCGCGCTGGAGCCGACCAATCGTAAGCCTCCTCAGAGGGGTGACGTCAGCCTTGGGCTCTCACCTCGGCCTTCTCGACGCCTCTGCGGGGAAGCTCGGGTGCAGCCCCCCACACACTGAGCTCAGAGCATTCCTCCCGAAGAAGGGGTGCGGCTGGTGGCGAGCTTCGTCCGCGAAGCCCTAACTTGAAGGCGCTCTGTGATGTGCTGTAAGACGTAAGTCGATCACTTGGCAACGTCATTGTTTTCTTCTTGGTCAGACCCTATTGATACATACATTTCCTTATTTGGGTTTTGAAGACTTAGATTTTGAAAAGACTAAAATGTCCGTTGGAAAGCGTGTCAGACACTTGCGTCTCGGACACAAAAAATTAGTGGATGATTGGAACCTCAGTACTAACCTGTAGTTTCTCGGTGTGTTACCGCACCGTTCCTCGACCTAAGTGTATTTAATTTCCCTTGAAATTAGTACCCTGCCAGATTTCCAATGCATCACCGAGAGCTTTCCTCAGATGCCCCCTCTGGGGATCCTCTATTTCCCTTCCAATTTGATTATGCATTGTTGACTATCCAAAACGGATTCTTAACTAGAGGGAGATCACAGTTACCTTACAAATCAGGAAAAAAAGGTGAAGATTTTCTTGAGAATACGATACATACAAAGAACATGTTTTGTCACTTTCAGAAAGTTTTAGACTCATTTGTAAAATATGGATTTCCTAGGGCTCTAGAAATATTGTATTTTTACATTTTTAAGTAAAAATAACTGAGCGGAAAAGCCAAGTAGATGTTTTTCTTTTACAAAATGTCTGCCATCTTATGTATGTTGGGAGAAGTGGCTTCATTCTTAAATTGGCTTTAAAAAATTGTTTTGTTGCCATTTTTATATAAGAAAAGTTCTGTTGGTACCTTGCCAACATTACTTACTTATTTTCTATGACTGCTTCTGTGTTGCAGTGTCAGAATTGATACCTGTGACAGACACTGTCTTATCCTTTACAGAAAAGGACATGATAACGCTTGGAACAGGACATCCTTTTCCACTGTGATAATGTTACTCTTTTTCCCCATCTACTTTTCATGTATGTGCCTCCATTTTTAAGCTTTCTAGTTAATCTCCTTTGTCAGTTCCTGAGCATGTATAAAAAGGTCTTATAAATTACTTTAAGTAATTCTAAAAGAATAGTCATTAGGGTAAAACTGCTCTTCTATTCCCCCATTCCAAGCTGTTTTAACCTTTATATCTTTCATATGTTTTTTTTTTAATGATCGGCTTGTTAAATATGGGAAATCTTCCTGAGAATTTAGTTTGAATTTCTCTGAATATTCAGATTAATTTAAGAAGAATGAGCACCCTTTATTATTCAGTTTTCCTATCCATGAACATAGTACAGCCTAATGTTTGCAAACTTAGGTATGACTTATATGACTGTTCTCTAGAGTTTTTAAAGAGATTTTGGTCTTTGTTTTAACTTATTGTGACTGTTTGGTTTTAGAACAATGGTAGCTGCCTTTCAGTGATCTGAGTTCTTCAGGCGCATAAAGATACTTGTTGCTTAAACCTCACAGTCTGGGTTTGCTCCCTAGAACTCAGGTGGAAGGTGGAAGGAGAGAACCAACTCCACAAAGCTGTCCTCTGACCTTCACCCTGCACTGTGGTGTGTCCCCACCCATCCGCATGCATGATAAACACATACTATAATAATGAGATTTTAAAAAGAAACAAATACGTTAAATAGAATTGGTATTTTATTATTAAATGTTTGATGAAATACACCCATTGGCCTGGTATTTTCTTTTTTAATGAAGTTAAGAAAATGATGGATCCAGAGAGTTGGTGTGGTGGGTGGGTAAGAGCCTTTGTTCTTTGCTTTGCTTTCAAGCATGAGAACCTGGGTTTAAATGCTAGCACCTACACAGAATACCATGTATGGCTTCACATGCTCCTGTAACCCAGCACTGTGAGAAGAGAAGACATTTTGGGAATGTCATGTTGATAGACTACTATAAAACAGCTGTTTTGTCTGGCTTCTTTCACTACGTATAGTACTTTTAAGATTCTTTCATATACTTCATATATGAAGTATACTTTCTCCTTCAGTAATATTCCAATATGTATATGTACCACAGTTTGTTTATTTATTTATTAGGTCATAGATATCTGAGTTATGTGTAGTTTGGGGCTGTTAAATAAAGCTGCTGTAAATGTTTTTCTACACATCTTTTGTGTTGCCACAAATATTTTTCTTGTTGCTGAGTTACCTAGGAGTGAAACTAGGTCGTTTGGCAAGTATGTGTTTGAATTAATTAATATTACCAAATATTTTTCCATTGTTCATTCTGCATGCATTTCCTTCAGTGGTAATTCACATCAACTCTTGGTATTGTTAGTAGTTTAAGTTTTAAGTTTTCCAGTAGTTAGGGTGTGTAGTGATACTTCAGTGTAAAGTTCATTTCTGCTTTCTAGATGGCTGCTTATTCAGAGCATCTTTCATGCATTTCTTTGCTCTCTGTACTCTTTTGGTAAAACACCTATTCAAATGTTATAAGTTCTCACAGCTTTCTTAAAATTCGGTTAATATATACAAAATTGTATATGTTTAAAGTGTTCTCTAAACATCTATAATTATGTTTAAATTATTATATCCATAAAACCATTATTACAATCAATTTCATTAATGTACATGCTATGATATGAGTGAACCTTGACAACATGTTAGGTGAAGGAATCCAATCACAATTTATCAAATGTTTTATTAGTCTACTTTTAGAAAAATGCTCCGACTAGGAATTCCACAGATACAGGCTATAGATGCATGATTGTTAGGGATAGGGCGGAGAACGGAAAATGAGTCCCAGTGAGCATGGAATTTCCATAATGAAAATGTTCTGGAATTAGATAGTTGTGATTGTTGCACCGCTATATGAATGCTTTAAAATTACCGAATTGTACTCTTCAGGCAGGTGAGAGAGCACTGTACATCAGTATGATCAATCTAATAGAGCCCAAAATGCTGCAGTTATCTATAACATATACAGAAAGCTCAAAATATATGGAACACTATGTAATTTATTGGAATTACAAAGTAGCATAGGCACCATAAACATCAGTTTCCAAGCAGTAATTAGTTGTAGAGATAACTTATGTAGTATGTACCTATCAGAGATGATGTGGAGTAGGGAAGAGGGGGGATATTATGAAAGATTTCATAGAGTGCTTTGGCAAGGTCTTTTATTCTTTCTTTAAACTAATTGAGAAAATGAGGTTGGGGGAGGGCTGATTTGCATGCATTAGGCCATCATATTATTTCTTAAAAAAAGAAAAATCCTGTGTTCTCCACTGGGAATACCACAGCAAGCAAAAATGTAAAGACTGATGGCCTGTAAGCAGTATGACTAATGCACACTTTGCATTTAGTACTACTCTCATAAGTTAAATCAATGCCTTATAGAGGATTTTTGAATGATAACAAATAGTCTCAGAGGGAGGAAACCTGAGGATGTGGAGTGTGAGGAAAAGCCATAAGCATATCTTTCTTACATGGCATAGATGCTCAGTGTAAAGGTAATCACCTAGGCGGGCGTCCCCTGGGAAGCACATTACAGAGCTGCAGCAAGAGGCTATGAGAATGGCTTCCAGTTCATAAGAAGATTTATTGATATTGGGTCGCATTCTTATAGCAAGGAACTATAAAGACCTGGTCTCTGTCCTCGTGAGGATAGAACTTATTTTAACTATACTATGAATCCCTGATTTCTGAGATAAGAATGCTTTTCCAAAGTGAGGCCTTTTGAGAAGCTGTGAGTTAGGAGGCTAGGGTCGTTTAAAAAAGTGCCCACGGAGAAATGTGAGAGGCTAACGAGGGCCAAGGGACTGTGAGAAACCCCGTTCTGCAGAACAGAGACAGGGGTTAGAAGAGCTTTGCTTAGCTTCTGAAATGCAGAGACATTGTCTGTTGTGGGTTGTGACCCACACAAAGATGTTCATTTAGGTCCAACACGGAGTAACTAGGACTAAAAAAAAAAATAATGATGTTGAAATGGGACCACAGTGGATTATGCTTGACTCGATTCCTGGGCTCAGGGTTTCTCTGCCTGTGAGTTGTGACTTCTCTGGGGTTTGAAAGGCCCTTTTGCAGGGGTCACCTAAAACCATCGGAAAACATCCATGTTTACATTATGATTCATAATAGTAGCAAAGTTACAGTTAAGTAGCAGCGAATATAATTTTATGGTTGGGGGGGTCACCCCAACATGAGGAACTGTATTAAAGGGTCACAGCGTTAGGAAGGTGGAGAACCACTGCTGTAGCTGGTGTTTTAAGAAGGGAAATTTGGATAGGGAGAGTCAGACACATCCTGCAGGAAAGTGGCTACGGGATGATTGAGGGCAGAAGCACAGCTGATGTAGCTCCCAACCTAGGGAAATCAAGGATTGCCTGCAGCCACCAGCAGATAAGAACAGGGAAGGGTATATTTCAGAGATGATGACTGCTGTCACCTTGATTTTGGACTCTCAGTGTCTAGAATGATGAGCATATGAATTCAGTTGTTTTAAACCAGGAGTTTGTGCCCATTTGTAGCATGGTAAACTAGTACACTTTCTACTGGCTTCACCTGCTTTTATACAGCAGTTAGGGGGGTAACCACGAATTATGATGGCAGCAGTCAATTGTCGGATACTCATCATTACCTCATTTGTTCCTTTTGACTACGCTGTGTGTGTTGGGACTGTTGCCTGTTTTTTTGGTTTGTTTTTGTTTTAGATGAACTAAAGTTGATAGAAAGTTGGTTTATAAAAAATGCCTACTCAACTGTCCCAAATGAGTAAGGGAAATAGGGGCTCTTTCATGAATTGGTTAGCACTGACTCACAGTCACGTGATTCTAAACTTGCTACCTAATGGCAGAGCAAATGTAGACATTTTAATATGTTTGGATGTTGAACTCAAGCAACATATTTTGTACCTCTTTTTGCCTAGCCCTCTTTTTCTATTGTAGTTTGTGGCAGGGTGTCACTGTGAGACCAGGCCAGTCTGGAGCTTACTCTGTAGCCCATACTGGCCGAGAACTTTGAGGTATTTCTGTTTTAGTCTCCAAGGTAGCTGGGATTACAGGCGTGTGTCTCTGAACTCAGCTACAGATTTTCTTTTGTCACATGTTCTTCTCTAGAAGTCGTTGCTATAGTTTGGAGGAATGACCCTTAGCAGTTCCACATGGTAAAGGTTTGGTCTCCAAGCTGGTTCTGTTGAGATGTAATGAAATCTTTTGGAAGCTCAACCTTGTAAGAAATCTGGAGGTTATTGAAAACAAGTTCTTCAGGGGAATTTCAAGAGGTGGTATGTCCTCTCTATTTGCTGGGTAGATATTTAAGCACTCACTCAGATATTGGAGTCCTTCTGGATGTGTCCTCCTTTCTAGAGGCCTAAACCAGTAGTGCTACCCAGTTTGGACTAGAGCCTCCAGAACCTTGAGCTAAAATAAACCTTTCTTTATGCACAGCCTATGTTGGGTGTTTTAGTATAGAGATGTAAATCTAACTAATAAAGTGTAGTTTAGAGATATTAAATATTGAAGAATAGTTACATTATTGTAAATACCTCCAACAATGCAGTAATGACTGTATTTCTACCCAAGACAAAAAGAAACTCATAAATTTAAGTTAAAGTTTTATCCCCCAAAATAAACTGTATCCTCAAATAGCTAATATTTACAACCCCCTCCATTTTTTTTAGAAGAAAATTTTTTGTTCCTATGGTATGGAGGAAAGGATAGCCTAAATTACCATCTCTTACAAATACCTATATATAAAATGTAAAACTCATGGGAAAAAACCAGTAAGATGATAGGCTGATAAAACTGTTGTATGATGGCCTGGAGAGATGGCTCAGTGGTTAAGAGCACTTGGCTGTTCTTGCAAAGATCCCGAGTTCCATTCCCAGAACCCACATGGTGGCTCACAACCATCTGTAGCACCAAATCTAGGGAATCTGATGCCTTTTCTGGTCTCCATGGATACTAAGCCTGCAAATGATACATAGACATATATGCGGACAAAACACTCAAACAAGTAAAGAATAAAAAAATTAAAAAACCCACTGTATTAGATGGAGCTATAGATCTTATCATTCAAAGAGTTCCAGTTTTAAAGTTATATAGCTTTAAGAGATGAGTCCGGTGGTTAGAAAGGAGAGCCTTGTCATCATTCCCAACTAGGATTATTAGCTTGTTTGTATTCACGTCTACCAGCTCGCTAACCTCCCATTGTTTTATTGTTCTCTTCTCTTTCTGTAGCTTTTACCCTTTTAAATGTATATTATGTATTCAGGTATCTTCTCTCGTGTGCAAGTCTTCTTCTGATTTAAAAATTGGCCTGTTCTTATATTGAGGTTCTTATATTGTCAGCTGGTACACAGATTCAGAATCTCTTCTACCCATCTGAAAGTTGACTTTATGTTTAAGGTATCATTTCAAGAACCGTTTTTATGTTGTACTTTCATTTTCATTGAATTCTAGGAAGTCTTTAATTTCTTTTTTTTTTAAATTTCTTCCTTAACCCAGCTGTCATTGAGCAGCAAGTTGTTCAGTTTCCATGTATGTGTAGGCTTTTTGCTGATTCCATTGTTGTTGAGGTACAGCTTTAGTCCATGGTGGTCAGATAAAATACAGGGGATTATTTCAATCTTCTTGTATCTGTTGAGGCTTGCTTTGTGACCAACTATATGGTCTAATTTGGAGAAGGTTCCATGAGGTACCGAAAAGAAGGTATACTCTTTAGAGTTTGGGTGAAAAGTTCTGTAGACATCTATTAGGTCCATTTGATTTAGGGCATCTGTAAGTACCTTTGTTTCCCTATTTGGCTTCTGTCTAGATGATCTGTCCCTTGGTGAAAGTGGGGTGTTGAAGTCTCCCACTATTAAGGTGTTGGGATCGATGTGTGACTTAAGTTTTAATAATGTTTCATTTATGAACGTAGGTGCTTGTATTTGGGGCATAGATGTTCAGAACTGTGATGTCCTCTTGGTGGATTTTTCCTTTGATGAGAATGTAGTTTCTGTCCTCATCTTTTTTCATTACTTTTGGTTGAAAGTTTATTTTATTAGATATTAGGATAGGTACCCCAGCTTGTTTTCTGGGTCTGTTTGCTTGAAAAACATTTTTCCAGGCCTTTACCCTGAGGTAGTGTTTATCTTTGTTACAGAGGTGCATTTCTTGGATGCGCAGAATGTTGGATCCTGTTTCTGCACCCATTCTGTTAGTCTGTGTCTATTTATTGGAGAGTTGAGTCCATTGATGTTGATAGATAATAGTGACCAATGAACGTTAGTTCCTTTTAGTGTGGAGTTGGTGGTCTTACTGTGATTCACTGCTTGTTTTCTTTTAATTCTTGTTGGGATATTATCTGTATGCTATGTGTTCTTGGGTGAAGTTGTTTTCATTGGACTGGAGTTTTCCTTCTAGTATCTTCTGCAGATCTGGAGAGGATAGGGGCTCCTCAAGGACCAAATATATCTGGGCACATGGGTCTTTTATGAGACTGTTTCTCCAATCAAGGACCATGTGTGGACATAACCTAGAACTTCTGCTCGCCTGTAGCCCATGGTAGCTCAGTATCCAAGTGGGAACCCTAGTAAGGGGAATAGGGACTATTTCTGACATGAACTCAATGGTGGGCTCTTTGACCTCCCCACCCTGCAAGGGAGGAGCAACACTCCTAGGCCACAGAGGAGGACTTTACAGCCAGTCCTGAAGATACCTGATAAACCAGGGTCAGATGAAAGAGGAGGAGGAGGTCTCCCCTATCAGTGGACTTGGAAAGTGGCAGGGAGGAGATGAGGGAGGGAGGGTGGGATTGGGAGGGAATGAGGGAACGGGATTCACCTGGGATACAGAGTAAATAAAATGTAACTAATAATAAAAACAAAAGTAAAAAACATTTTTATTTTGATGATGTGTAAGGTATCTACTCTTAAAGATTGTATTTTATTTGTCATGTGTGTGCCTGTGCATGAACGTGCATGTGTATCTGTATGTTTGTACACATATGTGTGCTGATGTCCACAGAGGCCAGAAGAAGATGTCAATCTCTTGGAGCTGGAGTTATAGGGATTTTGAACCACTTGACATGAGTGTTGAGATCCATATCTTTTTATTTTCAACTTTATTCATTTTGTTTCCTAAGAAGCATTTGTCTGACTTATGGAGACTTTCCTCTTCTCTGTATTTTAGCTTTTTATGTTTAGATTGATGACGATATATTTTGTATTGAGTTAATGCATAGGAAGAACAAGGATTCATTTTTTCCCACATGAATATCCAAATTCTCTCTCTCTCTCAGTGTGTGTGTGTACACATATATACATGTGGGTGGTGCTCATCTATGCATGTACATACAGAGAACAGAGATTGATGTCGGGTACCTCTTCCTCTGTTGCCCTCCAACTTCCTTTTTTGAGGCAGAGTCTCTCAGTGAGCCCAGAGCTTGCTGCTTCAGCTAGACTGGCTAGCCATCAAGGCTCTTGGACCTGCTTGTGTGCACTCCAGGAGTGCTGAAGTTACAGGCATGCATTACAACGCCTTGCTTTTATGTAGGTGCACAGAAAGTATTTTACTCACTGAGTTATCTCCTCATCCTAGACTATCCAGGCTTCCCACTCCAAGTTTTGCCTTTCCCAGTTAAATTACGCTTGCTTCTGTTAATGAAGGCATACTATTTTCACAGACCTTTTTATGATAACAACTGTAGCCAGGCAAGGAAATATAATTTTACTATTTTATTGCAATGAGCAGTAACAAAAAACAAACAACAAAAGCAAGTAGAAACTACAGGATATGCAGTTAAAAAACTCTTGTGGGTGAGTTTCCGCTTTAGATCCCCCCCCCCTTTTTTTGGTCACATCATATCATTCAGCTAAAAGTTGAATGGAATATTAGCAAACTTCTTGGCATGGTTGCTGGATTGAGGATTTGGGATACTCCCAACAGCTGGAAAGAGCGCAGGGGAAATGACAGTTACCAAATGGAGGAGCAGTAAGTTCTGCTCAAAGACTCTCATTTCTGGACCTGACCGCTGAACTTGCATTAGACAGCTTTCAAACAGTCCTGGTAAAGCTAAAAGAGCTGAAGAAAGGCAAGATAATTGGATGCTTGACTTTCACCAAGTTAATTGCCTATTAAAACTAAACTATGAGTGTTCTTATAAGACTACAACCCAATTCATAATTTCTGCAACACCCAGACTATTCATAATATAGTAAAATACAGACATTCAAAGAAAGAGTAAAATGTAGCATATGCACAGGAGAAAAGACAGTCAATGGGATCTGACCCCAGATTCCCGAGCACGAAAACAAAACAAAACAAAACAAAACAAAACAAAAAAACCCCGGAAATCATAAATATGCTTCTACAAACAGGAGACCATTTTAATAGTCTAAGAAATAGAAACCTCATCAGAGAAACTATTTTTTAAGGAGGTCTACAATTGAACAGTGCAATGCCTTTTAAGTGTAGCTCTATGTTTCGCTACTTAGAAATTGAGGCATCATTTCAGCAAGTTGTCCTTGGCTAACCTAGGCAACATGGTGATTACTTGTCTTGAAAAGGCAACAAGATACATGATACTCAAACTGTTTGAAATCATCAGTATTATGAAATATATATATATGTATGTATATCAGGCATGGTGTGTCAAGATATTTGCTCTGTAAGCTTGAAGACCTGCCCTTGATCCCTGGAACCCATCCACGTAAAGGTGGATGGAGAGAACCAACCAGTTGTCCTCTGGTCTTTATGTGCACAATGTGGCATTTGTATCTCCCCCATCATGCACTCATACATATACACAATATGTCTTTTAAAAGAAAGAAAAACGTAAACATTTTAAGTAAAATGATTTTTAATAAAGTTTTAAATTCAGAAGTTTTAAATTTAGAAGCATTTTGGGTATGCAGAAAAATTAGAAAGCTAATACAGAGAGGTCACACACACCAAAAGCTATTTTCTCTACTACTGTCTTATTTCCCTTAATGAAATTTTATTGATTCATTATTAACTGAAAAAAAGGTAATGAAGTCCACATTTTATTCTGTCACAAAGTCCCATCTAACAGGCCCTGTTACATTTAGAATTCATGTCTTTTTAGGCACATTCCTGTACCCTTGTCCTACTTTGCTTTTGATGGCCTTGATTTTTTGAAGAGTACTGGTGAAGTATCTTGTAGAATATCTCATTACTGGGATTTGTCTCTTTTTTTGATGTTTTCATTAGGCTAATGTTCTAGTCTTGGGAGAAAGAGCAGAAAAATAAACTGCTATTTTCATCATACTTTTTACAGGTACATACTGTCATCATTATCTAAACTCAGTCATATGGCTGACATTTGTCATATCTCTCCATTGTAGAGTTACTCTCTTTTCCTGATTTTCTGCTAGGCATTCTTTGGAAAGTAGATGCTGTCTATATAGCTCACATTTCAGGAACAGAGAGCCATGGCTTACCTGTAAGGGCAGAAGAGATAGGGAAATTAATTGAAGTTTTTTTCATAAGTTTGTTTTCCCTTGTTTATTTGATTACCACTTGTTGGTATCAGTATAGGATAATGGATATATTTGTTAGTGTCTTAAGACAGGGTCTCTTGGATCTTGGGCTGGACTCAAACTTTGCTATATAACTGAAGATGGCTTTGAACTCCTTCTCTTCCTGCCTTCACCTCCCAAGGCCTGGGATTACAGGTGGATATTGTCACAACTGGTTAGTGTCATGGAACAACAACCCAACAGGATGTTGTTTCGTTGAACAGATGTTTCTAGCTCTGGCCATCGATAGCTCTTGTTTTTCTCTTGGATCTATCTGGCATAATCTTTCCTTGTAAGCATTTCTAATAAAGTATTCCTTTGCTTCCTGGTACTGTATGTTCTGAGCCTTCAATTTTTAAAATATTTATTTATTATTTATTAATTATTTGTGTATGTGTGTGACATGAATTTATCATATTTTCCACACAAAAAGAATATTGAAAGTCACAAGCTTTATATGGGTTAAGAAAGGAGAGAAAGAAGAGAATGCAGGACAGAAGAAGGAGAAGTAACTAGCTGAAGGAGTGCATTCATATTTTACTGAATGTATGTTCTCTGACTCTGGTTTTACTGAACCTTAATCAGAGAGAATTTTTCTATAATCACAACCTACACTACTGAAACTTCATCAGTGAAGATCTGCTTTAGTCACACCGAAACTCCCCACACATGGGAAATTTGTGTGGTGATATTCTCTCAGCAGTTAGGATCGTTTAGATGAGTTAACTAAGCAGAGTGAAATAGTGTTCAACATAACTATTGCATTCACTCTGTACTTGTTTTTCACTTTTCAACTGCACGTAGACATTGTTTGAGAAGTACTCGTGAAGTTCTTCAAACTGCCTAGCACATGCCAAGTGCACCATGAGGACATGTGAAATAATTACGAGGCTTGCTCCATCTGTTTCTCAGACTACCTTGTTGTCCTTGATTGATGGTTGACTGTGAAGAATAAAGGCATGGAAGTTAGTTTTGTCAGATCACAGTGCACTATCCAATTAGTTCTACAGCACCACTGGAAAAAAAGCAAATAAAAGTAAGGAAACTTGCCAAAATATGAATCATGAACCAGAGATAGTAGGACTCCGTAGTTCTTTCCCCCCCTGCAATATACTCATCTTTTAAAGTTTTCTTATTTGTTAAAAATTCTCTTTATCATTAGCTCAATTATCTTTACAAAGTATCATACCATACTTTGGTCATATTCACTTATATTTCTTATTCCCTGTCTTCCTTTCCACATCCTGATTTTGCCCTTTAAAAGACTATTGTAAAAATAGTCCTAGCGTCACAGCAAAAGCAAGCACTGAGTTCCCATGTAGCCCTGCTCCCAGGCATGCGCAGTTGCCTTCATTATCGACATCCTGCACCAGAGTGATACATTTGTTACAACTGATGAATGTCCTTGACACGGTGTTATCACCCAAAGTCCATAATTTACATTAGAGCTAACTTTTGAGGTTTTATAGCCCATTGGTTTTGATAAATGTATAATGGCATCTATCCATCTCTTTATTAGCACACAGAATAGTTCAATACCCAAGAAACCCTGGACTTGACGGATTCATCTCTTCTTCCCACTAATCCCTGGAAATCTCTGATCTTTTTCATGTCCCCAGGGTTTTGTCTTTTCTAGAATACGGTGTAGTTGGAATCATACAGCATGTACTCCTTTCAAACCGGTGTGTTTCACTTAGTAATACAGTGTAATGTTCTTCCATCTCTTTTCGTGGATTAACAGCTAATTTACCAGTGCTGAATAATACTCTACTCTGTTGATACCAGCATATCCACTAGCCTACTGAAAGGCATTTTGGCTACTTCCAGGCTTTGGCAAGTATCAGTAAAGCTTCTACATGTACACATGCCTGTGAAGGTCTTTGTGTGGAGATTATATATATATATAAATACCATTTAGCAAGATTGCTGTATTATACGATAAGAATTTGTGCACTAGTAACTCGTTTTAATTTTAATTTATAACCCTCTAACATGATGATTAACTTCTACTGTCAGCTTGATTAGATTAATAGACACCAGGCCACCAGTCAGGCACACCTTTGGAGAGGTCGGTGAAGGCCTTATCAGCCAGGAATTCAGGAGGAAGCAACGTTTTGTGGACGGGAGTCCTTGGTAGAAGGAAACAGAGGCAGTGAGCAGGCGCCGGCGTTCATCCATCTCTGTGCTCTGACTGAGGACATGTGACCCATTGCATCATGCTCCCACTGCAGCGCCTTCCCCACTAGGGTGGACTGTGTCCTTTAAGCCACCAGCTAAAGGAAATTCTTCCTCCTTGGTCAAGCGTTTTGTCACAGCTTCAAGGAGAAGCAACAAGTGCAGCCAGTGATGCGTGATACTGATCATCTCCCCACAGGCTTCCTTGGCCTCTGGTTATCACACTTGATGAGATGTCCATTCAGATACTTTGACCACTCTCAACTTAGATGGTTTGTTTTGTTATTTTCCACTGTGGATAAATTATCTGCTTAGGATTTCTCCACTTTCCGGATGTGTATGTATTTGTATCTTGTCTTTCCTAAGTCTTGGTTCCCTCTCCGTTTTTTATACAGCCTCAGAGTCTACCTCTCCCCACCCGCCTTTCTCCCCACCTCTGCCTCTGGCTACACAGATGACCATGTAGTTTGATGCTCTTTCCTCCACGTGCATGCTTTTAAAGTATGTCTTTTAAACACTTTCATGTATTTAATTATTCTGTAGATAATTAATCATGACCAGTTTTTTAAAATTCCACGTTACTTAAAAAGCAGACTTCTTCCTAGCTATAGCAATAAGACAACTAAAGGAGATCAAGGGGATACAAATTGGAAAGGAAAAAGTCAAAGTATCACTATTTGCCGACGATATGATAATATACATGAGTGACCCCAAAAAATCAACCAGAAAACTCCTTCAACTGATAAACACCTTCAGTAAAGTGGCTGGATACAAAATCAACTCAAAAAAAATCAGAGGCCCTCTTGTACACCAAAGACAAAAAGGCCGAAAAGTAAATTAGGGAAACAACTCCCTTCAAAATAGCCTCTAATAACATAAAGTACCTTGGGGTGACTCTAACCAAGCAAGTGAAAGATCTATATGAAAAAAACTTCAAATCTCTGAAGAAAGAAATTGAAGAAGATACTAGAAGGTGGAGAGACCTCCCGTGCTCATGGATTGGTAGGATTAACATAGTGAAAATGACCATATTGCCAAAAGCAATCTACAGATTCAATGCAATCCCCATCAAAACACCATCACAATTCTTCACAGACCTTGAAAGAAAAATACTCAACTTCATATGGAGAAACAAAAACCCAGAATCTCCAAAACAATCCTCTACAACAACAGATCATCTGGAGGTATCTCCATCCCTGACCTCAAGCTGTACTACAGAGCAATAGTAATAAAAACTGCATGGTATTGGCATAGAAACAGAACAGTGGATCTATGGAACCGAATAGAAGAC
>JAQQSO010002172.1:0-14613 GCA_028658305.1 Pachyuromys duprasi | reverse complement strand
GGAAATTCCAAACTGACTTAAAGATCAGATATCCCCCAGATATTTATGACAGGACTGACCGGACCTAAGGGTGCCCAGAACCAACTAATTATCTTAAAAGAACAACTACCTCATCCAATCCTGAACTGCCAAGACTGTACCCTCCGAGAATTCCCGCGCCTTCCCCCTTAAAAACCCAGGGTCTTTGTCTCCCGGTGGCGCTCTTTGTTAACTAACAGGAGTGTCCCCTTTGCCCGTTGGAATTAAAAACCTCTTGCATTTGCATCGGTGGTCCATCTCTCCTAAGCCTTTCTTCATGCGCCTCTTTCGGTAGCTGGGCCCCTGCTGAGCCTATTAGGCTTCTGCTGGGCCTAACATCTTGGTGCTGTGACTCGGATAGCTGAGGCACTAAGAGAGGCTCTGGACAGCGGTTATCAGAGGACTTAGCTCGAGCTCCTAAGTAGGTACCATGGCCGTTGTTTGTCGCTTGTCTCTCTTGCTATTGTTATTGTTTGTCGTTGTTGTTTGTCTGGTGCAAGTTTTCACTCTGACAGTGGCAGTGTCAGGTTTCTGTCTTTCTTAAAGCTTTGATTTTGGTAAGGTTCGCGAGCATTTGTAGAAGGGGTTAGAGTCCCCTGGGGAGGTTAGAGTCCCCCCCATCTGGAACGGCCCATTAAGGCTGGCAGACGTGCCTTTAAAGCTGGGGTCGAGGGGCAACCTGGAGGACGCTCAGGCTGCCCCTTTCTGTGAACATGGAGGAGAGGGAGAAATTCTGCTCCTCCAACTTGGATTGGGAGGGAACAGAGAGATTCTGCTCCCTCAATAAGTTGAGTCTGTGCCTGTGTGCCTTGGCCGAATAAGGCAGCGACCTAGTCTCGGGGTCACAAATGAGACAGCCTATATTCTGGTTTCCTTGCTCTTAATGTTTTGTCTTATTGTTTGTCTTTATTGTTGGACTTGGACTGACGATATCTCTGGACGTATATTTCAACATGGGACAGGACATATCATCTCCTCCCCTGTCTCCATGCCAGCCTTGCAGGTAGATGAGCGGTGGAAGCTCATGGCACCAGGAGTTCCAGGGCTGTCCTCTGGAACACACGGAATGGGCCATAGCGTGGTGAACAGGAGAAAAAGGGGACTCTATACGTCTCCTTCCCCCTCCCTACTAAGGGCTAGGCTGGGGTGGCGGCTGAGAACTGGGTGGAAGGGATCCCTAGTGCTAATCAGCTTGAGACCTGCCTCTGGCACCAAGCTAAAGGCAGAGCTCACCCCACCCCTTCCTCCTCTCTTCCCTCCTCCCACCCAGGGAGCTTAGGTTGATTGCAACTTGTAGACCATACAGCTATGTAGGAAAAAACTGCACAGCTGAGTGTAATAAAAAGAGTTTTATCTGTCTGTTTGGCCATTACATGGTTGTTTTCAACTGATCTTGAGTGGTTGATGTGATCAAAAATGATTGGGTGTGTTTTAAGGTTAAATTCAAATTCTTGTTTGGAACATGTATATGTGCCTATGTATTTATAAAGTTTATAAGTGCATATGTTTAAATAACAACAATGTAAATTGCCATGTGGTTCGGCCCAGAAAAAAAACAAAGGTTAAAAAATTTCTGAGTCAAAATAATTTTGTTTCCTTTTAGGATAAAAAGGGAGTCTTATTCTAAGATAATATTAGTTCTAAAGATTAAATTGTTTGCACTGATAAATTTTAGTCTTAAAATCTAGTTTTGACTTTTAAATTATGGTTATGTTTTGTGAATTCAATCCTAAAGAAAAGATACTTTGTTTGGATATTGCAAAAATGAGTTTAAAAAATGTTTAAATGTTTAAGGTGATAAAACGTTTAAAGTTTATCAAGTTTTTAAAGCAATAACCCTTGGGCAGTCTAACAAAAAACTTGGAACAGTTTCCAAACCCTTTGGAAATTAAAAAAAAAAAAATTGGTGGGAGTTTTTCTGTTGTTTGAAAAGCAAAAGAGAGAGAGCAAAAGGTATTTATATATATATAGCTTGTCTAGGGGAAAAATGTCTGGTTGAGCCAGGAAGGCGAAGCTGGAAACCTGAAGGTATATAGAATGTTATAGAGGGTCTGTGTATGTATGTGGGGCCAGGGGGCATACAAATGGTGTTTGCTTTGGTTCTTTATATCTGCAAATATGATTTTAAAAAAAACTGTAAAAGATGTTGTACTTCATTTAAAAGGCTGGTAATTCTTCATTGCAAAATGTTTTCTTATGTTCTTTTAAAAAATTCTGGCTGGACAAAATAATTCTGGTGTGGACAGAATAATTCATACAGTATAAAATTGTTCTGTGCTATTCTGTTAGGCAATTGGTTCTAAAACTTATTTGATCCCAGTGTGTAAAGGTTTTTGCTGTTGAGTTTTTAAGAAAAATGATAAGATTCATAAGATTTACTAGCCCCTTTATGAATTGTGCCTGATTAAAGGTCTTGCTTTGATTTTGGTCCGAAAAAAAAAAAAAAAAAAAACAGATGTAAAGTTACACTAAAGATTGAGCTTTACCTAGTCCCTTACTTTAGGTTGTTTTTTAAGGCTAAATTTAGGGTGAGTAACCATAAAGTTTGCCTATATAGATTTACTCAATAAATAGATAAAACATATATCTAAGAAATATGCCAAAATTAGAGATTATAGCATTCTTTTTTATAGGATACAGTTTAGAGCAGATGATAAAAATAGACAAAGAATAACTTAGAAATGCTGGCCCTCAAGCTGTCAGAGATCTGATGAATATGGCATTTTAATGTGTATAAGTTTATTATGACAGAAAGACCCAAAATCTGGCAGTAGCTCCCCAGGGTCTTCGAGAAGATTTAAACACAACGACAGATGACCATGACTCTGGATTGTGGTATGCTAACCACTGGACAATACTGCCTCAACTGGCCCACTGCTAAGGGCCCAGCCTAACCGTGGACGAAGCTGTGGACACCTGGAGAGTCATTGTTTCACATTGTTTAAGGCAAGGTGAGGTCAATGTCTCCTGTTCCTCTTTCCACAGAAGCAGCTTCTCATCCTCTATGCCTGATGGCTGGACTGCCTCTGCTCAGGGAGCCAGGAGGCCGCAGGAGCCAGGGACACTGCCTAGGTGATGGACTAACTAGTCATCTCTGTCATTTTGATTGGTACATGGATTGGTATATTTATTTAGCTTATAATTTATCCTTCTTAGGTCTCTGATCACCTTGACAGCTATGCTAAGCTAATGGTAGCTTTTCAGCTAGAGAGCAGACAATTAGATCCACTGTTAGCCCATGGGTCAGTTCATTAGCTAGCTAGAACTAGTAGGTACTAGATCTCTTGTTTAGAAAAGCAAACAGATTTGCCTTGCTCACAGGGTTCATGTCAGTTGACTGTGTCTTAAGATATATATATATCTTATATATATATCTGGATATAAAAATAAATAAAAAAGAGCTTAGAAGAGCGTAAAAGGGCTCAAGAACAGCAGGAGTCCTGGTACCAAAATTGGTTTGCCACCTCTCCTTGGCTTTCCACTCTTCTCCCCAGCCTTTTAGGTCCCTTTATAGGCATCCTCTTGCTCCTCTCTTTTGGCCCTTGGGCCTTTAACCATCTCTCAAGATTTGTTAAATCTTGAGGTTTAAATATAGGTCCCGCGGGTCAGGGCACCAACCCAGCAAAACTTTCAATCAACATAGATGGAAAAATTCAAAATATTACATGACAAAACCAAATTTAAACAATATCTACACAGTAACCCAGCCCTACAGCAGGGAAATTCCAACCCAACAAAAACAACTACAACCAAGGAAACACAGGACATAGATAACTACACACACACACACACACACACACACACACAAAAACAAAAACAAAAACAAAAACACCAAAACTACAAGCAATGAAACAGAGCAACACCACCAACCCCACATCAAAAGAAAGTAACATTGTTGGTCACTAGTATCTATCAACATCAATGGACTCAACTCCCCAATAAAAAAACACAGACTAACAGAATGGTTGTGGAAACAAGATCCAACATTCTGTTGCATTCAAGAAACACACCTATGCAACAAAGATAAACACTACCTCAGAGTAAAAGGCTGGATAAATATTTTACAAGAAAATGGATCCAGAAATCAAGCTGGAGTAGCTATCCTAATATCTAATAAAATATACTTTCAACCATAATTAATCAAAAAAGATAAGGAGGGGCACTACGTTCTTATCAAAGGAAAAATCCATCAAGACGACATCGCAATTCTGAACATCAATGCCCCAAACACAAGAGTGCTTACATTCGTAAATGAAGCATTTTTAAAGCTTAAATTACACATTGATCCAAACACTTTAATAGTGGGGGACTTCAATACCCCATTCTCTCCTAGGGATAGAACAACTAGACAGAAACCAAATAGGGAAATAAAGGCACTTATAGAGTCTCTAAATCAAATACACCTAATAGATGTCTATAGATCTTTTCATCCAAACTCAAAAGAGTATACCTTCTTCTCAGCACCTCATGGATTTGTTGCTTTTTAACTTCTTGAGTTCTTTAACTATTCTGGATATTAGCCCTCTGTCAGATATAAAGTTGGTGAAGATCCTTTCCCAATCTGTAGGCTGTCATTTTGTTTTGACAACAGTGTCCTTTGCTTTACAGAAGCTGATCTCAAGCTGTACTACAGAGCAATAGTAACAAAAACTGCATGGTACTGGCATAGAAACAGAATGGTGGATCAATGGAATTGAATAGAAGTCCCAGAAATAAACCCACACACCTATGGATATTTGATTTTTAACAAAGAAGCCAAAACCATACAATGGAAAAAGGACAGCATCTTCAACAAATGGTTCTGGTCTAACTGTATGTCTCCCTGTAGAAAAATGCAATTAGTATTTATCACTCTGCACAAAGTTAAAGTCCAAGTGGATCAAAGACTTCAACAGAAAGGCAGACATACTAAATCGCTTAGAAGAAAAAATGGGGAAGAGCCTAGAACTCATTGGCACAGGAGACAACATCCTGAACAGAACAGCAACAACCCAGGCTCTAAGATCAATAAGTAATAAATGGGACCTCATGAAACTGAAAATCCTCTGTAAAGCAAAAGGCACTATCATCAGAACAAAATGACAGCCTACAGATATTTCTGGGAGTACTGGGTTCTTGGAAAGAACCAGGGTTTGTAAACACTGTGATAAAGGAGGTCATTTGACTGTTGAATGCTTGTCCAAGAGAGACAGAAGAGGCAACTTTTTGTCATTTTGAAACAGCTATGGAGTCCTGGCTCAAATCTAACAGCAAAAATTATAAGCCTTTCAGGACAAGAGAGTTACTAGGTTATAGCAGAAACTATTGATCCAAAAGTGTTTTGTTCCTTGATCATATCCTTTAAAGAAAGCAACAGTATAGTCTCCATTTTTTAAAAAATCAGAAAGAGGGAAATGTTGTGGAAGTTTTGGTTTGTGATATGTAAACATGTTTTTATTTTAATCCCAAGTCTGGGATATGGGACTGATTCGGAATATTCACAGCAGTAAGCTAATTATCTTGTGTTGGTTCTGAGAGGTCCTCTTTGACAGCTGCAGATAGTTTAATTGTGAGGTCTCTGAGTGTGAATAAAGGACAGATTCCTGAGAGAAAGGGGGCTCTGAGAAAGAAAATTGCTGCTCCCCACTGCTGCTCCTGGTTGCTGTTGATGTGAAGTGATGAGAAGTCAGAGATATCCTGAAATCAGGATTGGACTTACCCCCAAGGAACCTAAGAACCTAATGCGGATGAAGTAGCTAAGGAAAACTATGTCCCTTCTCCATACTAACATTCTTCCTCTTCTACCTGTTTTTGGGGTGTTGGAAGGGCTTGGGGTGGAGACTGGAGAAAGAGATGTAAGAAACAACAATACAATAGTTTTATAGTTTTTTTTTAAAAGTACACCAACATTTCCATGGGTGAACTTCTGGCTGCTAGGTCACAGAGTAGTCACTTTTATATCAAGAATAAATAAAAGAAACATCTTTTTGAAATGGTTTACCTTCTATCTTTCCCACTGAAAGCACTTTCATATCATGAAATAAACAACAGCAACAACTGTAGAAAATGGATTATCTTCTGGCTGTTTTCAATGACAAAATGTTTTTACACTTAGGCTCTTCAATTCTTTTTGCTCCCTGACACAGAACTGATGATAGGGGGCAATTCCCAGATACTATCTAGTTTTGATGTCAACTGGACACAAGCTACTATCAAGTTGGAAGAAGTCTTAATTGAGAAAACACCACCATAGAACTGCCCTGTAGGCAAGTCCGCATTTCCTTGATTGATGGTTAATATGGGAGGGCTCAGCTCACTGTGGGTGGTGCCACTTCTAGACAGGAGTCCTGCATTATGTGTGAAATAAGGATGAACAAGCCATGACTGAGCAAGTCAGCAATGAGCATTTCTCCCTGACCTCTAATTCAGTTAATGCCTCCATATTCCTGTCCTGCCTTGGGTTCTTCAGCAATATCCCTTAGTAGTAGACTGGAACCTGTAAGAATGAGCCAATTAAAACTTTTCCTCACCAAGTTGCTTTTGCCATGGTGTTTTGTCACAAAAATAGAAGTCATTACAAAGACATTCAGACAAAAGGCTTTGGAGGCTTTGCAGCCAGTCCTGAAGATACCTGATAAACCAGGGTCAGATGAAAGGGGAGGAGGACCTCCCCTATCAGTGGACTTGGAAAGGGGCAGGGAGGAGATGAGGGAGGGAGGGTGGGATTGGGATGGAATGAGGGAGCGGGATTCACCTGGGAGAGAGAGTTAATAAAATGTAACTAATAATAAAAATAAAATTTAAAAAAAGGGTTTGGAGGACACTTTGAGACAAACTTGCTTGAGTCTGAAGTGTATACGTATACCCTTCTTCCAGAAGCAGCTACCGTATGCTTCAAACAACACATGAAAATTTGCCAATATGATGTTTCAGGCTCTTCCCTAGGGTCTGTCTTGTTTAGCTTCATTACTACTTCCCTAGGGCTATAAATTTTATTATGTTTATCCTATGTTTTTTGGCTAATATCCACTTAGAAGTGATTATATACCATATGTATCTTTCTGCCCCTGGTTTACCTCACTCAGGATGATCTTTCCTAATTCCATCCATTTGCCTGAAAATTTCATGATTTCCTTTGTTTTTCGTTGTTGAGTAGTATTCCATTGTGGAAATGTACCACATTTTCTGTATCCATTCTTCAGATGACGGACATCTAAGTTTTTCCAGATTTTGGCCATTATGAATAAAGCTATTATGAACATAGTTAAGCAAATGTCTTTGTTGTATGGTTGAGTATCTTTTGCATATATGCCCAAGAGTGGAATAGCTAGATCTTGAGGTAGCACTATTCCTAATTTTCCGAGAAAGCAACAGATTTATTTCCAAAGTAATTGTACAAGCTAATATTCCCAACAGAAATGGAGGAGGGTTTCCCTTTCTCCACAACCTCTCCAGCATGTGTAATCATTTGAGTTCTGATTGTAGCCATTCTGATGGGTATGAGGAGGAATCTCTGGGTACTTTGATTTGCATTTCCTGGATGACTAAGGACCCTGAGCATTTCTTTAAGACCTTTTCTGCCATTCGATATTTCTCTGTTGAGAATTTTGTTTAGCTCTGTACCCATTCTTTTTCTTTCTTTAATTTTTATTTACTTTTAATAATTACAATTTATTGACTTTGTATCCCAGCTGTAGTCCCCTTCCTCATCCTCTCCCAATATGACCCTCCCTCCCTTTTCTCCTGTGACCTTCCCTCAGTCCAATGATAGGGGAGGTCCTCCTCCCATTCCGTCTGACCCTAGTCTATCAGGTCTCATCAGGACTGCCTTCATTGTCTTCCTCTGTGGACTGGTGAGGCTGCTCTCCCCTCAGGTGGAGGTGATCAAAGAGACAGCCCATGAGTAAATTTCAGAGGCAGTCCCTGTTCCTATTATTGGTGAACCCTCTTGTACTCTGAGCTGCCAGGGGCTACATCTGCACAGGGGTTCTAGGTTATCTCCATTCCTGGTCCTTGTTTGGAGTATCAGTCTCACAAACCCCATTTTTAAAATTGGATTACTTGGTTTGTTGCTGTTTACCTTCTTGAATTCTTTGTAAATTCTGGATATTATCCCTCTGTCAGATATAGAGTTGGTGAAGATCTTTTCCCAGTCTTTAGGATGTTGTTTTGTTCTGACAACAGTGTCCTTTGCTTTACAGAAGCTTTTCAGTTTCATGAGGTCCCATTCATTGATTGTTGATCTTACAGCCTGTGCTGTTGATGTTCCATTCATAAAGCTGTTTCCTATGCCAACGAGTTCAAGGCCTTTGCCCACTTAGTCTTCTAATAGATTTAATATTTCTGGTTTTATATTGAGGTCTTTAATCCACTTGGACTTTACTGTAGTGCAGGGTGATAAATATGGGTCTATTTAAATTTTTATACATGAAGATATCCTGTTAGATCAGCACCATTTGTTGAAGAGGCTTTTTTTCCCATTGTATGGTTTTGGCTTCTTTTTAAAAAATCAGGTGTCCATAGGTGTTTGAGTTTATTTCTGGGTCTCTATTCAGTTGCATTGATCCACTAGTCTGTTTCTATGCCAGTACCATGATGTTTTCATTACTGTTGCTCTATAGTACAGCTTTAGATCAGAGATAAGAAGGACAAACAGGATAGACAACAAAAGTAGGAGAAGACAGGCAATAGGACAGGAGCGTTCCACAAGGAACCTCTGAAGGACTTCCCATCAGGGTATTGAAGGAGATTCTGAGACTCGTAACCAAACTTTGGGCAGAGTACAGGGAACGTTATGGAAGAAAGGTGTGATAGAAAGACCAGGAAGGGACAGGAGTTTCACAAGGAGACCAAGAAAGCCAAAATCCCTGGGCCCAGGGAGGCCTACAGTGACCAAAAATCCAACCAGGGACCATACCTTGAGAGGACCTAGACGCCCTACTCAGATGAATCCCCATAGGCTGTTCAATTTCCAGGTTGGTTCCCTACAAAGGGTATCATGGTCTCTCTCTGACATGAACTCAGTGACAGGCTCTTTGATCACCTCTCCCTGTGATGTGCAACCTTGCAAGGTCACAGAGGAAGATAATGCAGCCAGTGCTGATGAGACCTTATAGGTTATGGTCAGACAGAAGTGGAGGAGGTTCTGCCCTATCAGTGGACTAGGGGAGGGGCATAGGGGAAGAAGAGGGAGTGTTAGTGGGACTGGGAGTGATGAGGGGGTCCTATAGACAAGCTATAACTATATAAAATATTATATCATCTATTATACACTGTATTTAATGTATTATATATGTACTTATTGTTGTTCCTTTAAGCAACCCTGGCTTATATACTATATATATATATATATATATATATATATATATATATATATATATAATGTACAATATATGTAACATATGCATTATATGTTACATGTACATTATAATGTATATAATATTGTATATATTTATACATAGGTATTTATGAAAGTAGCTTACAGGTTGTGGTATGAGTACTACAACATTGGCTGACATATGAAAAAAAGGACAAGGTTCTAGTGGTTGTTCAGTCCATGAGACTGGCTGTTTCAGCATTCCCAGTCAGTTTCTTGAGTCCTAGAACTATTATATAGAGTTGTAGATTTTCAGTCTACATTAGAATTCTGAATAATGAGGATCTGATACCAGAAAAGTAATGGGTTAGGAACAGAATACATCACTTTTCCAGTGAGAGTGAGGAAAAGCATACAAGAAAGGTTAAGAAGCAAGAAACTTTCTTCAACCATGTTCTTTTTATGTGGAATACCACTAGCAGGCATGGCCTAGATTTAGGTTGAATCTTCCTACCTTATGATCTGCATTGAGGGTGGGTCTTCCATTACAAATAATTCCACTAATAAGAAGCCCTTGCAGTTATGTCCAGCTTCACATTAATTCCAGAAGTAATCAACTTAACAACCACTATTAGCTATTACACAGGAACACATATAAAATAGTTTAAGAAAAGATATAACAGTAATAATGCCTGTACTAGACAATAACAACAAAAATAATAATGAATACAAACCTCAGTGCCAGGAATGGTATACTACTCTGAAGTTCTTGGCCACTGTTGTTTCATAACACCTTAAACATTATAGTCTATTGACAATGATCTTGGTTACCTTCTGGAACTTTATAGTGAGAATATACTGCTAAATATTCTACATAGTTGAGTCAGAGGCAATGGAAAACCCAAGCTTGAGCTAATCTGAAAACTTCATCCTTATTAGATAGCTTTAAAAATATGCCTTATTTTTTGAGATAAGTTTTCTCTTTTGAAATTATAATATAATGACAGTATTTCTCCCTTACCTTTCCTTACTCCAATTCTTCTCCCTTACTACCCCCTTGCTCTTTTTCAAGTTTATCACTTTTTTCATTTCTATATCTTGTAATATAATATGTAAATATGAGTATACATATGTATATTCATTTATATTGCTAAATATAACATGCTCATTCTTTATAGTATTACTTGCATGAATATTTTCAGGGCTAATCACTTGGTGTTAGATATAATTATATCATGACAAGCTTTCATAGTGTTTTATTCAGGTATGTTCTTTAAGCTTCACCAATTGTCTTGCATATCAAATGTGTCCCTTGAATGACATTTTATGTTAAATTTATATTAAATTTGAATTGAAAAGCTAATTAAGGCAGACATTGTATATGAGACTTATGTCTTATAGCCCAATGGAATAATGAAACGGAAAAATAATGGATTATATGTTATATAATTTCTATTGCTACTTTTTTAAAGAAGTAATTTATTCATTTGGCTTGAAGCTACTAACAATTTGTTACCAAAAGTTAGATTGGTTCCTTATGTACCACATTATTAAGCAAAAAGGGAGAATGTACTGCATATTTTATGGCCTATAGGATTAATTATCTTTTCACAACTTGAGTCAAGTCACTAATTGAAGACAAATAAATAACAATAAAATGGAAGTTAAAAAATCTATCCATTTGTTTAGGAACATTCTTAATTTTACTTAAGTCAATGATATTGTTTTATGGAATCTTATCACCACTAGAGATCTACAAGCTAGTGGTTATTTTATACCTAAAATTTTGTATTCAAGCAATATCTCTTTCCTTCTTCTCTTGACTTCTCAAAACTACCATTCTGTATTCTGTTCTTGTAGTTTACTTTTAGGTTTGTGAGAACACATTGCATTGGTATTTCTGCTTCTGGCTGATAAAACAGTAATTTTTTTGTATTGCCACAAATGGCATATATAAAGCATAAACATGGTTTCTAATAAAACAGATTTTTAAGTAGAGAGTATTTATTCAGGATAACACACTTAGAATTGAAGGGTAACCCTTCTCATGGGAACCACAAATAATTATCATTAATATTATTTTTGCTTTGAATACAAATATTATTATTTGGTCAAAATTTATTAAAAGTCATGTAAGACTCTGAAATTTATGAATATCAATTTGGAAAAGGAGTAATCAGAAACTATTTAATCTAGAAAATATGGTGATATATGGTGTTTTTATCTCGAGTTTTCATAAAAATATCCATTTTACCATTAGTTTAAATCTAATTGCCTTGGAATAGTGGTCTTATTTTTAAATTATCCACAATCAACATATCACCCATGGTATTGTTGTAATATATTTGGAAAGAATTGGTTTGGCAAGGACAACAGAATAGAGAACATAATAAAATGCACCCTTGTTATTCAGTGAGGATAAACCTGTGATATCTATCTATCTATCTATCTATCTATCTATCTATCTATCTATCTATCTATCTATCTATTTATCTATCTATCTATCTATCTATCTATTTAACAATGTGACCACAGTTTCTTCTTCCTCCTTTGCCCCCAGTCCTTCCTCCTTCTCCTTTCCCAAGCACCCATCCACTCTTCACCCATTTCTATTCAGTAAAGGGAAAGCACGCCATGAATATCAACTAGCCCTGGTGTATCAAGATGAAGTAAGACTAGGCATATCCTCTACTATTGTGCCTAAAAGAGGCAGTTCAGCAGGAGGAAGAGGACCCAAAGGCAGGCAACAGGGACATTACTACTGCTATTAGGAGTGCCACATGAAATCAGAGCTATATAACTTTAACATATGTACTGAGGGCCTAAGTTAGTACCATGAAGACTCTTTGGTTGAAAGTTCAGTCTCTCTGAGCCTCTATGAACACAGGCTATTTGATTATGCAAGTTGTCCTGTGGTGTTCTTGATCCCTCTGGCCTCTACAATACTTCCTTCCCTCTTCTGAAGGATTCTTCAAGCTGGGCCTAATAAATTAATAAGCTTTGTGTCTCTGCATCTTTTTCTATCAGTTCCTGGGTGAAACTCTCTGATGACAATTATGATAGGCTCCTGTCTGCAAGTATAGCAGAATATCATTAGAAGTGTCAGCGGTGGGCTCCCTCTTATGGCATGGGTCTCAAGTAGACCAGTCATTGGTTGGCCATCCTTTCACTTTCTGCTCCTTCTTTAAGTCAGCACACCATGTAGGTAGGACAAACTGTAGGTTTGTAGGTTGAAGGTTTTATAGATTAAGTTTCCTCTTTGATAATCTCATATATATATATATATTATATATATATATATATATATGTGTGTGTGTGTGTATATACATAGAGAGAGAGAGAGAGATTATTGTTTTGAATTTTTTTCCTCCCCACTTGTATTAATAAGACTTTTCCCATATCCATTGACATTTTGTTGTGGGAAAACATTGATTTCAACCAAGAATGTGCCTGTGGTTATAGGCCTAAAATTATTCACTGGAGCATAGCAAGCTCACTGGTACACAACTGAATGCAATGACTGTCTCTCCTCAGAATTTGTCAATAGCCAATTGTTCAGAAGGGAGAGGTAGAGCTCCCACATGCTACTTGATCCAGTGGGTCTACTTGATCCATGACCCACTATATTTAAGTGATATTTAACTGATGCATTGTATCTTCTAGAAGCATGCATAGCATCTTCAAGCACTATGAAATAGCCAGCAGAAAACTTCCTTATCATTTTCAGTTTCTTTATATCTTTCAATCTAGAGTTATATATTTAGCAATAGGGTATTTTCATGCAGTTCTGGTGGGCAACTAAGAGAAATGGGAATAGTATGAATTGGTGTGTGCTTATAAGTTCTCACTGACCTACATCTCAAAAGGAATTATTTATCTTGCATCCAACACTCAGGTATTTACTTAATAATCAAAAGCTTTTAGGAGAAACATTTTCCAGTCATTTATGATATCTAACTTCTAAATATTTAAGAAAATATTTTAATTGGCTTTCAAAAGTCTAGATTTTAATGTGCATTTTTATTAATGTTTGTTAACCTACCTTCCCTGCTTCCTTGGCTCATATACCATAATCCACTTGTCTCTGCTTGAACTTTGCTACTCCCATTATCCTGCAGCACCTCTATCATAGCACCCATTTTCTTTTAGCCAACCCCGCTTCTCTTAAGACATCTTCCCCAAATCCTCTTTCAATTTTGCTGGCTTATGCCCAAAGTTAAACCCGTAAATTTTCAATAACAACTAATATAAGAATACATGGGCAGTGCATTTTTTTAAGAAACAAAACAACCATGTGTTCTAGCTATGTCACTCCTGAAAGGACTCTATACCCTATTACAGAGATACGTTTATATCCATGTTCATTACTGCTCTGTTCTCAATAGCTAGTGTGCTGACAAGTTTTAGGTCAACTTAACTGAAGCTAAAATCATCTAAGAGGAGGCCTCCTCAGTTGAGAAAATACTTCCATAAATTTTGCCTATAGGTAAGCCTGTAAGAAATTTTCTTTTCTTTTTTTTTTTTTTTTTGTAATTATAAGGGAGGGCCCATCTCAAAGTGAATGAGTCTACCCTTGGGCTTGTGGTCTTGGGTTCTATGTGAAATCAGGCTGAGAATGCTCAAAAGACCAAGCCAGAAATTCACATATTCCTATGGTCTCTACATCAGCTTGTGCCTCTCTCTTTCTAAGTTCCTATCCTGACTTCTTTCAGTGATGAAAAGTGACGTGGAAGCTTAAGCCATATAAAACCTTGGGAAACTGGAACCAGTGAGATGAGATAGTGCTTCACTAAGCAGAAGACTATATATATGTATGTAGGTAAGGTAAGTTCTTCAGTCTTTAACAAAATTATGGGTTGTTAGAAGATGCTATTTTAAGCCAATGTGAAAAGTACCTTTATTATAATTTTAATTTGTTACTCTTGGTCTTATCTGTTCCAGACAAATATGCTTTAATTATGGCAAAGGGATCTCATAAATATTTAAAGGCAGCTACTGCATCAGCTGTAAATATTTTCTTCTTTTCTTCTCTTTTCCATTTATGTCTCTGTTTTGCTTTATACTGAAAATATGATTACTTTTTGTCTCAGTTAAGTTTTATTGCTATGATAAAACACTATGACAAAAAAGTTTATTTTAGCTTACATGCCACAATGATGATGACAATCTCACAATCCACCACTGAAGTCTGGACAGGAACACAAATCAGTAAGGGAACCAGAGTCAGGAATTAAAGCAGAAGCCATAGAGAAGTGCTCCTTACTGCCTTTCTTCTCATTGCTTACTCAGCCTACTTTCTT
>JAQQSO010002171.1:0-14613 GCA_028658305.1 Pachyuromys duprasi | reverse complement strand
GAGGCAGGCTCCTGGGATGCTATGCCCAGCTTTCAATTGCTGTATAGTCTAGGCAGCTTTTCCCCTCCTAGGCCTCAGCATGTGTACCTTCTATACCAGAGGTCAATCATCTGTAAAATGGTGTGTGGTGCTGGGCACGGGGCTGTCCTCAAAGGTCTCACCTTCTGCTCTCTTGGCCATGTAGGACCTGCCGGAGACTGATCAGCTGCTAGGCAGTGCCAATGTGGTCCCTGAGGCTCTGCAGCACTTTGCCAGGGCGGCTGCTGACTTTGCCACACACGGCAAGCTTGGAAAGCTAGAGTTTGCTCAGGATGCACGTGGGCGGCCTGATGTAGCGGCCTTTGACTTCACCAGTATGATGCGGGCAGAGAGTTCTGCTCGCGTGCAAGAAAAGCATGGTGCCCGCCTGCTGCTGGGGCTGGTAGGGGACTGCCTTGTGGAGGTGAGCATTTCAGGAGGCATATGGGTCCCAAGGTTTCTTATTGGGGTGGGGTATAAAGTCCTCTTGTTATGGGAGGAGCTTAGGGGCTGCTTGGTGAGGGTGAAAGTTGTCTGGGGTGGAAAAGGGCCTTCCTTTATCAGAGACCTCTGGACTTGGGACATAACCATTGGATTCTCATTGAGTACTTCCCTGTTCTTCATACCCCGCAGCCCTTCTGGCCTCTGGGCACTGGTGTGGCCCGGGGCTTCTTGGCAGCCTTCGATGCAGCCTGGATGGTGAAGCGGTGGGCAGAGGGTGCCAGACCCCTAGAGGTGTTGGCTGAACGGTGAGACCCAGGTTCGGGGACTAGTTAGCGCAGGAAGGGCAGGCATGATTTGGGACAAGGGTCAGGAAGGGCAGGAGATGTGAAGGAATGGATGGAGGCGTGGGACTACGTGAGAGGCCTGGCAGCTGTCGAGGGGTGGGTGCTGACAGCGTCCCCTCGTGTCTGTGCTGCTGCCTTCCACCACCACCAATAGTGAGAGCTTGTACCAGCTTCTGTCACAAACATCCCCAGAGAATATGCATCGAAATGTAGCCCAGTATGGGTTGGACCCTGCCACCCGATACCCCAACCTGAACCTCCGGGCTGTAACCCCCAAGCAGGTCAGACTCTCTTCCCCTGCCCTTCTGCCCACCTCTCCAAATCAACTCCTCCCCCCATGCCTTCCCTACTCAGTTGTTGTCCCAGTTGGGGTCAGTCCTGCCGCAGGCAGGCTCCTCCCCAAGGGCTGGGGGGTGGGCGCTTAGCTGCCTTGAAACTGAGAGGAAGCTGCCTTAGGTGCACGACCTGTATGACGTGATGGACAAGGAGCATGTGCAGAGGAGGAGTGACAAGACAGATTCAGGGAGGACAACCTCGGGTGAGCAAGCCTGCCTTGCACCAGCCAGCGAGGCGCAGTCAGCATGCTTCAGTGCTGGGACAGAACCCTGCACTGGAAAGCTGGTTTGGTAGATGCTTTGGGGTTAGGTCGGGGGGGGCGGGGGGGGTGAGGTGGAGGCAGTGCTGAACAGCCGCAGCTGTGGGTGCTGAACAGCCGCAGCTGTGCTATGCTGTCACGACTGTTCTCCCAAGCCCTTCCTGCAGCAGTGGGTGTAAACCCAACCACCTGTTCCTTGAGCCTCCGCTCTCCCCTGCTCCTGTTTATGCCCTGGCTTGTATGTGGCTGCAGTGGTCGCTCCTTATTCGTTGCCCAAATGTATGTCCTGTGTGCCAAGAAGGCGCTGCTGGGCTACGGCGTCAGGCTGGCAGCCCGGCTCTTGCACACGCAGCAGCAGGCATGAGCCTTGGGTACAGCACGCCTCTGCTCTCCCAGGGTCGGCAGGCACTGAGGAACTCCTGCACTGGTGCCAGGAGCAGACAGCGGGGTTTCCTGGAGTCCACGTCACCGACTTTTCCTCCTCGTGGGCTGACGGGCTAGCTCTGTGCGCCCTGGTGCACCGCCTGCAGCCTGGCCTGCTGTGAGTGGTGCCCCCCCACCCCCGTGCCCAACCCTCCCTTCCCTCTGCTGCCTGGTAAGGTCTGTGCAGGAGCTGGCAGCCCCTGACACTCCACCTCCCTAGAGGCTCTGCCCATCAGCCTGGCAGATAAAGAAGTCAGACGCCGTGGAACGCTGGGGATGGACTGCAGTGCCAGGGCACGCTTGCTTAGCCCGAGTGAAATCCCCATTTTAATCCAGCATACAAACATGCACGCGCTCGCGTATACACACACAGACACACACACACACACACAGGTACAATACTGCAGGGTATGGCGGCATGCAGCTATAGTCAAAGCACTTTGGAAGCAGAATTAGGAGGATCACTGTAAATCAGAAGACAACTTTAGCTACACGGAACCAGTCCAGACCTCCTAGAACCCCCACTCATCCTCCCCACTCAACTCCCCCAGCCAGGCCATCCCTGCTGCTCCTGGGGGGATGGGAGAAGTGTGTCAGTCTTACCTCAAGAGGGCCTGTCCCTGTGGGCTAAAGGGGCTGAGTGGTCAGCTTCCGTAAGATGAAGAGAGGCTGCCTTAGGTGCGTATGTGTGATGTGTGGCCAGGGAGCCTGGAGGGGGCTACACAAAAATGACACAGCGGTAGCTAACCACCAAGCACACCAACCTTCATGCCCTCACCCCACCCCCATCCTTTGCTGTTTCTTGTCTCCTGCTGGTCTTAACTTCCCTTCCTGTCTCCTTCGATGGAGCAAGGTTTGTGTCTCACTGGCATTCCATCTGATGCCCCACAGGGAACCCTCAGACCTGCAGGGCATGGGAACTCTAGAAGCCGCTTCCTGGGCACTGAAGGTGGCAGAACACGAGCTGGGCATCACGCCAGTGTTGTCTGCACAGGCGGTAGTGGCAGGCAGTGACCCACTGGGCCTCATCGCCTACCTCAGCCACTTCCACAGTGCTTTCAAGAGCGTGCCCCAGCACTCAGGTGAATGGGCAGGAGAGGGCGCAGGAGGGAAGGAGGTGCCACCTGAGGGTGGAGGGAGGCAACCTAAAGGTTACAGTGCTGACAGCTGGACCCTGCCTGCAGGCCTTGTCAGCCAGACTTCTGGAACCTCCAGTGCTATCCTTTTCCTTGGCAAACTCCAGAGGACCCTACAACGGACCCGGGCCAAGGTGAGGAGTCTAGGCGGGGTTGAGGCGGGAGAGAGGGTACCCAGTGTCCCCGGGATGATGGGGACTACAATCTAAATGAGGGGTGAGAGCTGGGTTGGGTTTTCACAGTTGTAGGGCTTGTTGCAGGAACACGGGGAGGATGCTGGTGACAAGAAGCCCCCCTTGCCGGTAAATGCAGACACAGGGGGTAGGCCACTGTTTCCCTGCTCTCTCCCATCTCTCTGCTCCGTCCCTGCATTTTGCCCTCTGTTGCCGCTTCTACAGCCCTGATCCTGTCTCCCTGTCTGGCCTTACTCCCTTCCCTGCCAGCCCTTCCTTTCTGTACACATCCACTCCCCTACTCACACTACTTGAGAATGACCTCCTTAGGCAGAGGCTGAGACTCCGAGTACTGAGGAGACACCCCTCTCTGAGCCCAGTGTCCCCCCGGCACTGCCACCTGAACACCAGCAGGTAAGATCCAGGGCCTTGTCTGCAAACACCTAAAAGCCTAGAAAGGGGCTGCAGGGGAATGGGAGACCTTGGCAGTTGGCTTTGGGTCCAGCTGATCCTATATCCTGGGGTCTGTGCAGGCGGGGGCAGAGGACCTGTGTGAACGCTGTGGGAAACACCTCTATCTGCTGGAGCGCTTCTGTGTGGACGGCCATTTCTTCCACCGGAACTGCTTCTGCTGCCACGCCTGTGAGGCTACGCTGTGGCCAGGCGGCTATGGGCAACATCCAGAGGATGGTGAGTGGGCCTGGGCGATGCTCCAGGGACTCAGGGCTTGGCAGTTTCTCGGGGACAAGGAGGCGGGGTGATGGGTGGAAATAGGCTCTCAGACCCCTCCAAAGCATTACGTATAGAGTCCTAAGGAATCCACCAAGCCAGTCTTGCAGCCTCCATCTTCCCTCTGAGTGTCTGGACAGTGGGCTGAGGCCTAACCTACCTTTCCCAGGTCATTTCTACTGTCTCCAACACCTACCCCAAGATGACCAAAAGGAGGCTGACAGCAATGGAAGTCCAGAGAGCCAGGTTAAAACAAAACAAAACAAAATAAAACTCTGTATGATGGGATGTGGGAAGAGGCAGGCCTCACCAGGTCAGTGGACTTTGCTGGCCTTAAATGAATGCTGTCCTCCGCTGAAGGATGCTTGTATACAGAGCACTGCCTGACAGTGCCCACTAGATGGGGTCCATGAGCTGACCATAAGGTGGCTTTTCCAGGAGCTCCCTACACCAGATGACAGCATACAGCCTGGCCCCTCCAGTCCTGCACCTCCCATGGAGAGGGACAGCCCCATCCCAAGCCCCAGCCAGCCTGCCCGTCGGATGATCCGCCTCTCCAGCTTAGAACGCCTGCAACTGCCCTCCCTGGACATCATCCTGGACCCAGGAGTGGAACCTCCTGCCAAGCCCCCACGGAGCTGCAGGGCCTTGGCCCAACAGGCTCTGGAGAAAAGCTTTGTTGGCTGGGGTGTGCCAGTGCAAGCACCAGAAAGTAGGTGCCCTTCCTACAGATGTGCTCATCTGGGAGGCTGTGGAGGAGAAGGGCTACTAGGACTTCTGCCACAGGGGAAAGTAGAAACAGATCACTGGACTCCCAAGCCATACCTCCCTCTCCTCTGCTCAGTTCCTGAGGCCATAGAGAAGGCAGAAGAGAGTCCCTTTCCCAGTGAGGAAGAGGAAGAGGAGGAAGAGGCGGAGGAAGAGGAGGAAAAAGTACCTTTGGAGCCACATTTGGAGCAGGTAAGTGACAGGAAGCCAGCTGTCTTCTTTGTCTCTGCCAGATATTTTCTGCCGCCATAGAAGCGCCAGCAGCCTGCACACTCCACTCAGAATGTCTTTTCATCCAGTGCCACTAACTTGCCTCTAAGTCTTTATCTCGTTTACCAGAGTGTACCCATTTCCATCCCAGTTTTTCACCCTTCCAGTTTCCTCCATTCCTAACCAGGGGCCAGACCTCACTGCTGACAGGCCCTATCCTCCCACAGACTCTGCTGACCTTGGCCAAGAACTCAGGGACCATGACTAAGTACCCGACGTGGTATCGAACCCTCATGCGCCGTGCCAAAGAGGAGGAGATGAAGAGGTTTTGCAAGGCCCAGGTGAGCCCCAGGCGAGCCCCAGGCACCAGCGCTCTGACGGGGTCAGAGTTGGCTGAGCTCAGAGCACCTCCAGTACCCCCATCTTGAGCAATCCAGGGCGTCCTGTCTTATAACCCACAGGCCGTCCAGCGAAGACTAAATGAGATTGAGGCAGCTATGAGAGAGCTGGAGACCGAAGGCAAGAGGCTGGAGCTGTCCTTGAGGAGACAGAGCAGTGAGTAAAGATGGGGGAGATGACATGCTAGTACCTTCCTCTCTCTGGCTCCGTGGTACACGCTCGGCCCTCAGCCATCCCTGGGGGCCCAATGGGTGTGCCCCACAGCCGACCCCCTGTAACAGCCTGATTTCCCCTGGATCCTGTCACCCTGTGACCACTTCCATTCCTTTTTCTGATCAGGCTCTCCAGAGGAGCAAAAGAAACTCTGGCTAGAACAGCTGCTACAGCTCATTCAGCAGAAAAACAGCCTCGTGACTGAAGAGGCTGAGCTCATGATCACGTAAGGCCAGGGCTGGTGACACAGTATGGAAGCCAGGTGCAATCCCTGGGAATACCCCGTCTAGCTGTGCTTCTGCCATCTCTGCTCTCCACAGGGTGCAGGAGATGGACCTGGAGGAGCAGCAGAGGCAGCTGGACCAGGAGTTGCGGGGCTACATGAATCGGGAAGGTCTGTGGGCTATCTCATGACCTTGGAGACTGATCAAGTAACATAGTCCTCCGGCCCATGTCCTGCTGAGACTTCCAAGCCTCCACTGCCCCTCCAATCATGCCTGCACAACTGGGCTTCTGTGCAGTATTTCCTTCAACATGAGTGCTAGTGCTAACCAAAACCAGGAAACCACCACTGTGGCAAACCTGGAAACCACACAGGCTGCTTTAGTTTGATCTTCTCTTCGGGCCTCCTGCTCAGGTCCCTGTTTTCTAAGCCTCATCCTCTCCCTTCAGAAACCCTGAAGACAGAGGCTGATCGTCAGTCTGAGAGCCAGGTCCTGAGGAAGCTGTTGGATGTGGTGAACCAGCGGGATGCCCTCATCCGCTTCCAGGAGGAGCGAAGGCTCAGTGAGATGAGTTTAGGGACGGGGGCCCAGGGATAGAAGATGCTCAGCTGCCTCCCTGCCCTCTAAGAAAGACACCATCGAAGGGCTGCGCCTCTGCCATCTGGACTGCCTAGTCAGGGCTTTGCTGTTTACAATAAAAGTATTACTGCCATGAGCAGGGTTTATGCTCTGTGCAGCTGGGAGATGGGAATGTGCAAGAATGTTGAGCCAATGCCCTAAAGTCCACATGGTGGTGAGCCTATCGCTGCCTCTGCAAGGAAAAGGAAATAGCCACTAGAAAGGGTTAGGTAAGTTTTATTGTTCTTCAGCTCTGTCCCCCTCCTGCTGCTCTGAGCCTAGGACCTGGGTCTCATTTTCCCTTCTCAGAACATGCTGGAGTTCGGCCTGGGCCCGACATAAGCCTTTGGCCTCGTGCATGTGAAAGAGGTAGACTGCACCAGCCCCCAACACCAGTCCCACATTGGGTGTCCAGAGCAGTATGGCCACCTCCCTGGCCTCTTCTCCTGCAGCCAGGACACACAGCAACACCAGGAGGGACACGCCACAAACAATCACGTAGCCAGCAAACGCAGCCCACCAGCGAGCTTGAGCCACGCCCAGCCCCAGCTCTGCCCACGCCTCCCTCAGCGCACTGATCAATGCTGACCTCTCATGGGGTCCTAGAACAAGGAAGAACAGAAGAGCAGGGGAAGGTCAGCATGGAGGCTGGGGCTGCCTTGAAGAAGAAAGGACTTAGGGGAGAGCTGACTCACCGTGGGCAGGACAGGGGTCTTCCTGAGGGGGGCCATGCTTCACATACAAAGTAGCCATGAGGGCTTCGTGATCAGAGAAGGGGCTGCCATTGTGGGGGTCACAGCCTGTAGTGGTTTTCAGAGTCTTACAGTAGATGTGGAACCCAGAAACGGCCTAGGAAGAACAAGAAAACTGAGAAGCTTATATTCTCCCAGAGAACCAGCCAACAGTATCCCATTCTGCAGCTACTGGTGGCCCAAGACTACATCAGCTGATCTAAAGATCAACATGGGTTGGGGACAGAGGAAGAGAACAGAGAAAAGCGTGCTGGGGGGAAAGAGCCTAACCTTGTAAAGCACATAGTCGATGCGGATGCCAAGCGGAAACGATCCCAGGTCCTGTTGGCTGACATAGCAGTTCTTGGGGACCATGGTACAGCCATCTTCAGAGCCCTAGGGAAACAGGTGGCTGGGACACTGAGAGGCAGGGAGGTCCAAAGAAGTGTGGGTACCAGTAGGAAACAATCAGGCGGGGTCTCTCACCTTAAAGTCCTGAGTCTCAACATAGGCGTCACGAAGCCCTGTCCACTCTTTCAGCAGGCAGCAGCCCAGGTCTTCGGGGTGCATGTTGAGGTCCCCACACAACAGAACCACATCTGCATTCTTGGATGTGTGGCTGGGGTGGGGCAGAGTGACCCGGAAGAAATTCTTCCCTTACTATTTGCCCTCTCAGTGAAACCTGCCACCCCACCCCAGCCCCCGCTCCACAGCCCCTGTCAAGCCCAGGCTCACACACTGGATGAACTGGGCCAGTTCCCAAGCTTGGGCCACGCGGTGTGCTAGGTAGATGTCCTTCTGCCGACTGTACTCCGCATGTAGCTAAGGAGGAATAGGTGAGGTTTCAGATAAGATTAAGGGCTCCAGAGGTTGTCTAAGTCAGACTAGCACCTGTCACTTGGCATGGAGTTTGGCACAGAACAGGTGAACCTTGCCCAGTGCTACCTTCTGATCTCATGCCTCACCCCCAGGCAGCAGAGGCAGCCTCTTCCCTACAGCAGCCCCGGGCTGCCTGTCCCAGCGTCTAAGCCTGGCCAGCTTCACTCACATGAGTCACATAGGTATTGAGCACCAGTCCGCCCAGACGGAGCACCAGCAGCCCCACGGCCTTCCCACAGAACCAGTCTCCATGATAGAACTGCAGGCAAGAGAAGATAGGAACTCAGGGTGCTGCCACTCTCCTGCCAAGGCCCGGGGGTTGGGGGGTGCTGCATCCAGCTTGTTTCAGCAGGGATAGGGGAGAGACCCTTACCATGTAGGGATAGCCATTGAGGGTATAGACATGCTGGGTAATTTCCTGGATTTGGTGTCTGGAGAACACACAGAGGCCACTGCCAATGATTCCGCTGAAAACCAAGTCTTGCTTAATAACTAGAAAAGCAAGAAGGGGAATACCCAGGCCTCTTCTCCTCCCTTGTCTCCCAGCTTTGATCAGCAACTTTTCTCTCTAGTGCTAAGATCGGCCCCAGAACAAAGCTTAAGACAGCAGCCCTTGCAAGAGAATGCACAACGGCCTGCTGTTCTCGCACCCAAAGGAAGAGGGTCCAGGGTGAGCCCAAGAATATCAGAGCGCCGAGAACTTCCCGGACTGAGGATGCAGACTCTTCACCTTCTGAAGTAGTGTGCGTCGGGGTAGGTGAGCGAGAGTTTCTGCCTTAAGTCCTGGAAGTCCTGCTCACTCCACACCTGAGGAAGAAGGTGAGGAAGGATACTTGCGTGAACTTCATCTCAGACAGAAGATTCCTCCTGCGCCCCCTGCTGCCCTCCTCCCAGCCTAGCTGGCCGAACAACACCTCACCTCTTCCAGTAGAACCAGGTCGAAGCTTTCCAAGTTCAGGAAGTCTCCCAAGCGCTTCATGCGGTCGGCCCTATGCTTGCTCAGGTAGGGGATGTCCCTACAAAAAAAAAAAAAGGCCGCTCAGCGGCTTAATTCCTAGCACCCAGATGGCAGCTCACAGTTGTCTTTAACTCCAATTCCAGGGAATCTGGCACCTTCACACATAAGTGCAGGCAAAACACCAGTGCACATAAAATAAAAATACTTTTTTTTTTTAAGAGAGAGAGAAGGGACAGGCTTGGGGAGGCGGCTGCTGCCCCCATCTCGGCTCTGGCTGATGTGGACTTTGGCGAATGCTGCCGCCACCCAAGCCCTGGCCAGGCTCTAGGCGGTGTGGACTTTGGAAGTTCGGGAAGGGCAGGGTCGAGGCTCGGCAGAAGAAGGCCTGCTTCTTTCCTAGGCATGTGCGGGTGTGGACAGAAAGGTGGCCCCGAGGCCGCCGCCTACGCCCGGGCACACTTACCAGCAGTTGAGGTTGAAAACCCTCAGCCGCACAGAAAAGTTGGGCTTCATGGCAGAGGGGCAGAGGGGCCCGGGTGGCGATGCTGATGACGCTCACAGGTGGCCGGCTCTGTCCCGCGCTGCGCGGTCCCAGGAACCGGAGCTGGGGTTGGGGGGGCGACTCCCGCGTTACCGGGACAACAGGCCGTCACCAACCCAGAAAGGAGGTCGTCTGCAAATCCCGGGGGGGCTGCGCGAGGCCGCCGGCGGTCCCGGAGCGAATTCCGGGTGGCCCGCTCCAGGGTGTTCGATCCCTCGGCGGGATCTTGGCACCGCGGCCTACGGGTTCCACGCCTGGCCCCGGCCGGGCTTCACCAGCAACAGGCTCAAAGTTGATGCGAGGCCCCGCCCACGACACCGCTCAGGCCCCGCCCCTTGCGGGCGTTTGGGGGCGGAGCCACGCGGTTGCCGTGGCGACCTGCAGTGTTTGCGCTCCGGGCTGCCGCCTAGCGCTGCCATGGCCACCCGGCAGCCGTGCCGGCGGAAGCCCTCGCCTTGCCGCTTGCGGCAGCCGCCGGAGCCGCCGCTTAAGCTGAAGGTGGTGGGGCTCTTCAAAAGCTCCAGCTTTCAGGTGTCGAAGACCATCGCTGAGGTAACTTCTTCCCCAAGACACTACGAGCACCACAGCCTCCCGGCCTCGGTCTCGCGGGCGCTGGCGGGGCTCCACGTTCTATCCTCGGGCTGGGTTGGGGTGGAGAGGACAGGTGCAGGTCGCCGGGGAAGGGTGACCTGAAGGGGCCGTGCGAGCGCCCAGAACCGTCTGGGGAAAATGGTAACTTCCGAGCACCTAGGGATGGAGATGCTAGTCCACGAGAAGTTTTGATTGAAATACGGATCAACAAAATTCAAGGTTATGGAAAAGTATTATCGCATCACAAGCTGATTAAAAAACACACACACACAACTCCTTGAGGGTTTTATTTTTTTGTATTTTAATTATGGAAGGTTTTTTGCCTGTAGGTGTTTCTGCATTTTAACAGAATCACATACTTCTCGCATTCTTAAGAGATGGCCCAGAAGTGCCTTGAAGACTCCAGATATGTATTTGTAAACGTGTAGAACGATACAAAACACTTGAGGAAACAAAGGAACAAATGTAGCCAGTTCCGCCTTGCTGCAGCACGCCTGCAGTCTGGAAGCAGGAGTAGGAGTGTGGTGGTGAAATACGCGCGGCTCAGCCCGGCCACCTACTCCTTGTGCTTGCTTTTCCAGCTGTATAACAAGGACAGCCAAGTAGAAGTCACCTTCAGAACCCCTGCCTCTTGCTTGCTTCAGCATGCACAGAATAAAGGTGCTGGTGTGTGTGTGTTGGAGAATAAAGGTTTCTTGATTCTGTTTGTTTCTTTATCGTTTGGAATCAGCTAAAGTGGTATTTCACAGACTGAGGGATTCCTTTCTTTCTTAGTTGCTTCTCTTAAGATACATGGCTGTTCCACATTGCAGGGAGCACATTTGTACCTTTTATTTCTCCCTGGGAAGTTCAAGTAGTAAATGTTATGTTAGGTCTTGTGGGACACAGCCTCAGACTTAGATTGTAAAAGCAGTGTGGCCGGTTATAGTAAACACAGGCCTGTAGCCCAGCACTCAAGAGGCCAAGACAGGAAGATGGAGAGTTGATGGCCAGCTTGGGCTACATAGTAATGCCTTATCTGCACAACAGAGGAAAGCAGCAGCCACAAGATATACGTGAATAGTAGTGTTCCAATCAAACTATATTGTCAATTGCTGAGTTAGACATAGCTAATGTTGATATAACATGAAATATGATTGATCTTTTGATTATTTTTATTTCAACCATTAAAAGATGTGAAAGTGTGCGTGGCTCTCAGTTCTTTCAAAAACTGCACAGGGGTTAACGCCGGCTGTAAAGGCTGCTAAGTCAATAAAAGTGTTTTTAATATTCTAATCATGTAATTTTTCCCTTAAGTTTTTGCCTGTGGCTTTATTCAAATATGACAACATACCAATGTAAATTCAGTTAGTTCTAATATTATCAAGGATATTTGATTATAATCCCAATATATTTGTGAGTAATCCTGATGCTTGATTCATAGACAAATTTAGATTTGTAAAAGGTAAGGATAAATACAGGCATTGTTTCGTTTCGATGTACTACGCAAATGTTGTATTATGAACAACCAGGGCTTAATTTGAAAACAACTGATCTCGTTACCTACTATGACACTTCTTCACTTAGAAACAGTGGTCATCCTGCAGGATTGTCTGAAACAGAACACAGACTGTGATTTGAGGAAAAGCTCTGTTGTTTGGGTACCATAGTCTAAGAAGGCAAATGGCCAGGAGCTGTTGTCATGTTGATATCCCAGAGTATGGTGCACTGTCACCCAGGCTCTCTCCTCTGGAAACAGTCACACCCAATAGAACATGCCAGGCCTGTGCCTTTTAAACCAGAGTGGGACCTCAAAGCGTCATCCTTAGCAAGAGAGGTTTGCTTCCTAGCACCAAGGTCTGCCAGCTTACAACTCCAGTTCCAGCCTCCTCTTCGTGAGGATTCACACTCACGTGAACATTAGCCACCTCCCTTCCCAGCCCAACAGACACACACACACACATAATCCTTAATTTTCTCTAATCCACACACATGAGAAATGTTTGACCAAGGCACAGTCAATACTAAAACTTATCTAGAAGCCTGATTTGTGTATATATATATATACACAAATCAAGCACCTGTTGATCTACTGAGACTTAGCAATATAACTTGGGGGAGAGAACTAAAAGAATATAACAGATTTTAAAATCCCTGCTTATACACTCAATTTATTGAGTTATGAGTTGATGGTCCACTATCTATTAAATAAGGTAACAATGTAGGAAAACTAATATGTACCCTTGCCCTCTAGATCTTGTTCCCTAAAGGCTAGAGACAAACCAGTCAGGGTTGGAGTGACTTGGTGGGCCTCTGGGAATGGGCCAGTGCATCTCAGTCAGGCAGTGTGGCCTGTGTGTGCCATAAAAATCTGGGGAAAAGACTTCGACGTTAAAAAGAGAACTTAGGGGCTGGTGTGATCACAGAGGGAGTAGAGTACTTGCTGTGCAGGCATGCGGACCTGGGTTCAGATCCAGCCCAGGACACCTGTAACCCTAAGCCTGACAAGGGAAGTTCTCTGGCTAGTCAGCCTAGCTGAACCAGCCCTGAGTTTAATGAAAGAGCCTGTGTCAGCAAATAAGCTGGAGAGTAGCAATGGAAGACCTCTGGTCTCCTCGCATACATGCGTAGCTGGGGTACCCTGGCCCCCAAATAAATGAGTAAATACATAAATAAGAACTTAAACCATTTTCTCTTGAAACCTAGACTCTGAAAAACAATTACCCTACCAGATTTGAAGACCCTGTGATAGTTCCTCTTCAAGAATTTGCTTGGGATCAGTATCTACTGGAGAAAAAGAGGGTAAGGGATATGTCAACATGGGGGGAATATTGGCAAGTACACATGTATGTGAATTATTTGTACAGTTTGGAGAAAATGACAAATCTGACTATAATTATTACTCTTAATTATATACTTCCCCTAAATTATTTTAATTATCTTCCCAGACATCTTTCCTAAACAGTAAAATATTTTCAGAATATTCTTTTAGGTAGCATTTGAGAGAGATAACATTAAAACTGTCAGAGATGCTAGCTAGCCATGCTAGGTACCCGTCTTTCTTTATGTGTGGCTTACACTTCCTCTGACACTCTGGCACTCAGCTTACAGTGGCCTGGACCTTAATTAAAAAAAAAAAAAGTATGTATGTATATGACAGAGACAATGGGGCTGTGCGGGGCTCAGCCTCCCCTGGGGCAGCTCGTCCTAGTTGGAGCTTTGTTCTCCATAGTTCTCCTTTGACAATACACTAGTCCCAGGCCTGAGCTGGGACTGGCAGAGCTTGTCTGGGATGGTAGACAACGTACCTCGGAGATGCCAGTGTTACCTGGAGCCTAGAGTGAGAAGGAGGCTGCCACGTGCCACATGGGGAGGTCATAGCAAACACTTACATATGGTGCTGAAGAAATGGAGAGCACCCACCATTTTGGCATAGGTGGGGAGGGCGGGTGACATTCACAGCCTTCTGCAACTAGGAGTAACCAATGGCCTGGTTTGCCAGGGATATGGGAACTTCCGTGTCCATTTTAAGGAAAGTGGGACAGTTAACCAATCCTAGCAGAAGACAATTAAAAAAAATTTTTTTTTTACTATGTACATGGGTGTTTTGTATGTCTGTGCATCATGTGCATGCCTGAAGAGGTCACTGGATCTAGGCCTGGAGTTAGGACAGTGTAAGCACCATGTGGGTGCTCTAAGAATTGAACCCAGGTCCTCTGGAAGAGCAGTCACTGCTCTTAACCACTGAGCCATCCCTCCAGCCCTTACATATAATAATTTGTGAAAGTTTCATAATCAGACTTACGATATAACCAACTAGTCTTACATTCTCCACCTGCCATGGTCTTTGGTTTGTATCCATGTGTAACGTCGTCTTGCACATCTCCACCCCGTCCCCCCACTTTCCAGCCTGGAGATTTTGGTGCACCCTTCTGCTTGCCTTTCCCTTTGTTCTGAATACGGTTTTTCTGGTTCACCATTGCTGTTTTATTTGGTATCACTCTCTTCTTCTCTCTCCCACCTCCATACCCATACTTGTGTAAATCATGTCTGTGTTAGGTGTAGAGCTTCCGGGCACATCTGGTCCTGGTAAATAGGTTCGTTAGGTTTAGATGGCCTTAGGCTTCTGTAGAATATAATGCTTCCCTATGGGCACAGCTTCAGGGACTATAGGAAGGCCTACCTTTCCACTTTTAAAAGAGGACAGCATCATTAACAGAAATCTCTAGAAAATATCAGGGCCAGGCTGCTATCTTGAGGCAAGCCAGGAAATCTTCTGATGTGTGTCAGAGCAAAGGTAAAGCATTTACATCCTTCTACAGAGCTCGCTTATCTCACTGAACAAAGTAGCCACAGTTCTATCGGTTCCATTTCCCTCGTTTACAGGTTTGGGTCTTGCACAATACAACAATGAGTTTAAACATGCCAGAGATTGCTTAGGTCATATCAGTGAGTCACCACTGAGCAGGAAAAAGGTTGTTCTCTGGAATGGAAACCTGGAAGTAGGCTTTGAGAAAGGCACAGAACAAAGTCGCAGAGGAGCAGGCGGTACAGCTCGCTGGCGAGTTGGCTAGTTGCCCAAACTAGAGCTTCTCCAATTCAGTCTTGAGACCAGCAGACTTATGGGAGCAGGAGGGACA
>JAQQSO010002170.1:0-14613 GCA_028658305.1 Pachyuromys duprasi | reverse complement strand
AATGTGGCCTGGAACCTCTGCTCAGATGGGGCCCATGATAGCTCGGTGTTGGACTGAAGACCCTAGTGAGGGAAACAGGGACTGTTTCAGTCATGAACTTGATGGCTGACTCTTTGACCCTCCCCCATACAAGCCGGGGAGTGACAGGCTGGCTAGATCCCAGGGGAGGACATTGTAGCCAGCCCTGAGGAGACAGTATGAGCTTGGGTTGGATGGAAGGGGAGGAGGTCCTCCCCTGTTGGTGGACTTGGAGGTGTCGGGGAGGAGGGAGATGAGGGAGGGAGTGGGAGGGTGGGAGGGAATGAGGGAGGGGGCTACGCCTGGGATGCAAAGTACCTAACCTGTGATTGATAAATAAATAAATAAATAAATAAATAAATAAATAAATAAATAAAAAGAAATTCCTTTATAAATTCCATGTGATCATAAAGGTTGGTTCTATAACTCAAAGGCCTACAATGTAATGTGGCTTTGACCAGTAGCATAAAGGTCAGTCTACATGTGACATCTGTGGTAAGAATGAGTAAAAGTTCTTGGAAACTTGGGTAATGCCTGCCTCTATAACAAAAGATAGGTGAAGTCTACCTCCACAGGCAGCAAAGTGGTCATCGGGTAATTATCAAAATCTGCTCCCAGTCTTTTTGATTGAATGCAGGTACTTTAGCTCCTTCATTGGGAAAAGATACCTGTGTGTTTACCTGTGTGAAAGAATCTTTGTGTCCCCAACATCCAGTTGCTGTTTAAAGAGTGCAAGTCTCCTGCAATTGGGAGAATTAGCTTCTAGCAAGGATGAGCACTGTATTTGATTCTCCAATGCAATATGGTCAGTTCTGAAACCATATACACACAACCAACAGAAATGGAGTCAACAAATTGTATCCACTTATTTGAGAATATATATTCACACCTACGTAGCAACAAAGAAATTACAAAGAATTTTGGAAGGAATGGAGAGAGGCCAAGAAGGGAGAATGATATAGTTCATTAAAATGTATAAAATAAATTTTGAACAGAAGAACAGCAATTAAGAGCAATGCTAGTTGTGACAGAGGGCACAGGTCTCTTTTCCAGAAACCACATGGTAACTAACCATTTGCTGTTACTCCAAGGCTTCCTTTTGGCTTCTGTTTGCACTGCACACAGACACATGCAAACAAAACACCTATATACATAAAATAAAAATAAAGTTTAAGCTATGGAATTCCCTTTAGTGTTGTCACAGGCCTGTGAATGACCATAGTCAAGGTAGTTAAAATGAACTTCTCCTGGTTCTTCATGGAAGCAGCTGTGGCCTTTCTCTGAACCAGTGTTCTCAGAGGAAAACACAGTATCATTGAGAGGTTAAACTGCCTCAGCAAAGGTGTTCCTCAGGGATAGTGTCCACAGTGCAGATAAATGTATTTTCCTTGAAGTTTTCTGAATTTGTGCTCTCTGCCCTTTGTATAAGTGACAAATGTAGCATTGAAACATCCACCTGCTAGAGCACAAATCATGATGACCAGATGGCATTGCCTCACAGGAAAACTACTTTTGTGGCGTCATTTACTTCATTTTCACCAAAGAACTTGTGGTACAAGATAAATATTCTGGAAACATTTATGTCCTTCTTCTTAAAGATTAACGTGTATTTCTGCATGATTTTGAGCTGAGAGTGTCCTTATATCTCTGATTTTATATTGTGACCACGTTTGGAATTGGATTTGAAATGGCACATCTCAGAGTAGGCTTTGGAAAGGACTCTCATGCTCTTCTTGACTGCCCCATGGAAAAAGATCTTTCTTAGCTATTCTGTCTTGGCTGGTGTGATGGCTATTCTGGGTTGTTGATTTGACTATATCATCATTTAAGTAAAACCCAAAGAGTTGAGTACTGTGTGGAGTTTTTCTTAATTTTAGCTTTTGAATTGGAAAAACCCTTCTTTAGTCTAAATTTTTTGAGGTGACATGATTAACCTTTATTCTGGGCCACTGCTTCTGGTGGCAGCCTACACAAAAAAAGGACATTGAAGGTATTTGCTCTCTCTGTTTTTTTTCCTACCCTACCTATGGTTAGAAAGTTCAATTTTTTTCTGCCACTAGTGCCTACTTCTTTGGAATTTTGTTATATATTGAGGATCATCTGAGACATTCAGCCACATAGACTGAACAACTACTAGCTTCATAAACTTTCCATTGGTAGTCAGCCATTGTTTGGACTAGTTGGACCACAGCCTGTGAGACATTTGAATACACCAACTTTCTTTGTACAAAGAGAGATTCATTCTATGAGCTCCACTCATCTAGGGAAACTTGAATAATGCAACTGTGTGTTTCTTTTTCCCTTTCTCACTGAAGAAGATGTGCAGGGTAACAATAGTGCTCCGCACTATTTGTCATCTTTTTCTTGCTCTCCTATCAGGCTTGTCTCATTACTAGGTTAAAAATAATAGCTTCATTTTACCTAAATGAAACAGGAAGACAAAAACACAAAAATCTTGTTTCCTAGACTTTCTTAGTAATTGTGGAACAGATATAACTCCACTGCATGTTGAATATACAAGTTATTCACCTGGATAACAGGAAGAAGAAGGGGAAATGTCTAGTGGGTGCTGTGACTTGCTTAGGTCAGGCTTCCTGCCCACGAAGCAGAGGAACAGACAGCTGAGCAGAGAAATCTCAATTGATGAGTCGCCCCCTGGGCTGGATGGGAAGACAGACAGGAAGACTACTATAGAAGAGACACAGGTGATGCTGAAATGCTAATCTCTGCATTCCTGGAAAAGTTTTGGCCCTGGATAGGAAGCTCTGGGAGACTGGAAAACTATAAAGGAATACAAATTTCTGAGACTAGGGCTCTGTCTGCCATATCTGGAAAGGTCTCAATTGTCTGAGCCATTAGACCTCTGATCTCCAAGTAGAGGAGCTCCTAGCTTCTACTATCCTGTGGTCCATCTGGGTTGTTCAAGTTAATAAGAGCATCTGGTGAGGCCTAGTACTCAGGAACACCAATGTTAGTTAGAGTGCAAGTTGTTTCTAAGATTCTCACCTGATGCAGCTATTGGGAGCTCTGAAGGGGGCTACAAAAATATTATGGCATGGGTAGGAGGTGCACTCCCCCCAAGCTAGGTGGAACAAGTCTACTGGAATATCTATAAAAGTCTGCTGGGAATGAGATCGACTCTGAGTCAGACTGTGATGTTGTTGGTCCTTGTGGTGACTTGGGCAGTAGCTCCTGGCCTCTGACTCTTCCTGAATGTGATTTCACTGGGGGCAGGGAGGCTCTGCAGCCTTGGCAGGGGAAAAGAAAGGTGCTTAGAATAGTTCTGTCAGTGTGCACACAGTCATTGCTTTTTGTGTGCAACAGAAAGACAGATTAGAAGACAGAATGTCTGGTTCCTAGATGTTCTGAACCTTGCCTCCTACATCCAATTTTGTTTGACAATAGTTAGACAAAGTTTTGAAACCAGTAGACATGATGTAATGGGAATCGTGATTCAGAAATACTTGATTAGAATCCATTTTGCCTTTCCAGTACCACTAGCCACAATGTCACAATTTAGTGAGATCCAGTTTCAGGATACTAAACCAATTTCTGAGATGCAGAGGTTTCTCTGTTGCGTACAGTTTTAGGAAGGTGGATAGGGAAGATTTCACATCATCTGACACAATCCATGTGGGAGGAAGTAGATGTTATATCATTCTTCACCCTTATTTTGTTCATGGCCTTCACTGGGGCTAACTTTGCCTGAAAGCACAAGGGCAGATAAAGGACTGCAGAGCCATAACTCATCTTTCTGATAACCTTCATTTTTAAAGAGACCTCTTGACCATGGAGATTCTCTGTCTGGAAGAGAGATCAGTAGTAGCTGAAGGGTTAGAAATATAACAATTTAGGGGTCATTTTGAGTTGTTTTTGTAGGAGCTGTGAAGTCTGCATTTACTTTAAACATAGACTCAAAATAACCTTGGTCTAATTCACAGTTCTCTTGGCAGACTTTCCTTAGGTCTTTTGATAAAAAGTTAATCAAAGAGAAACAAATTTGAAATGGTTTCCAGTATCATTAATGTATTTATTCAATAATATGTTAAACATGAAGAAACTGACATACAAAAATGTTAAATGTTTAAACAAATTATCCAAATGAAAAATGAAAATCTTAACATCTATGTTGGGCTATTTCATCAGAAAGCCAAAGAGATGACTCACTTCTTAAAACAATCACATTTTTGTTCAACTGTAATTTATTGTCATTGTTCTAATTCAGGCAAGGCAGTCTGTTTTTTAAACTCATTTGCAGTTTTTCATGAAATGCGATTTCTTGGCGGAAATTTCTCATACCATCCAAATAAAGCAACTTTCTGGATTTTTTTTACAGTGTACTGTAACAGCAGATTTGCTCCTCTTTTATTTTTTATCTTATTTTATTTTATTATATCTTCTGTAAGTTCTGCCCATGGGATTTAACATGTTGGAATAAGATTCATTTCGAGTTAATTCCGTGGAGGTTGTAAATACATGTTTTAGGTAGCACTTCATTATAAAGCTGTGATGTAAAAACATAGAATTGTTGATGTAAAGGATTTACCAGTGCTTAGGAGATAGGAAGTCACACAGGTAGAATTTAGCTAGGGCTGTTTGGAAACACCCCATAGATAAGTAGCATGCGTACCAGGTTAGGATGCTAGGAAACACATTTGCTCAAAAGGATAGTCAACAAATTTGTCTCCAGCCATAACAAAGGAGACAGTCCTGATTCATTCCAACCATTGGCCCAGCTCCATGTCAAAGAAGAGACATCTAACAACCTGCTTAATTGGCATTACAGACTCACAGCCTACATTAAAGCCTGGTGTGCCATTAAGTTGCAGTCTTCCTCTTGAGAAGAGTGTAGTTCTGCCACATGGGCAAAACATCTGGTGAAAACAGCTGAACAGGGAAAACCCTGTTGTGCTGAGGGCTGCTCTGATCAAATAAAGCCTTCCCCGAGGTCCTCATGTATGGGGAATGACCCAACTCCTCACACTCCTCAAATAGGATTGGCAGAGCCAGTACATCCTGTGGCCTAGGCCTTGGTAGATTTCCCCAAGATTCTGAGGTATTTAAAATAAAGCAGTGTTCCTTTTCTAAGAGCAGAGTTAGGGTGAGCTGTAGGGTCAGGACATTTGAGGAGTGCTTGCTTCTGATTCTGAGAGCCCAACTCTTTCCAAAACATGGAGATACCCTCATCAGTTCCAAAGTCACTGTGGTGTTGGTAAATAATACTCTTGAGATTCTGTATTCCCCTCATGCAGTGTTGTTTTATTAGGCTCCTCATGATTTTATCCCATTGTATGAGAATTTCTGATCAATTCATAGATGTTTCCTGTTTCTTTCTGTTTCTCCCCAGGAAGTAGTGTACAAGATGCTATTCTTCTTAAGAAGCTTAGTTAGGATAGGACATAGCTTATGCAAGACATACCCACCCTACCTTTTTGTTGTTATTGTTGTAATTTTTATTTTTATTAACTTTTATTTTATTAATTTACTCACTTTGCATCCCAGCTGCAGCCCCTGCCACTGTCCTCTCCTAATCCCACTCTCCCTGTCTCCTCCCCAATGCCTCTCCTCCAGTCCAATGACAGGGTTGGTCCTCCCCCATTCCATTTGACCCCAGTCCATCCAGTCTCAAGACCAGCTTCTCTGTCTTCCTCTGTGGACTGGCAAGGCTGCTCCCTCCTCAGGTAGAGGTGATCAAAGAGCCAGCCATTGAGTTCATGTCAGAGAAGTCCCCATTCCCACAACCAGGGAACAGCCTTGGACACTGAGTTGCCACGGGCCACTTCGGTGCAGGCGTTCTAAGTTATCTTCATACATGCTCCTTGTTTGGAGTATCAGTCTCAGAAAATACCTCTGTGCCCAGATTTCTTGGTTCTTTTGCTCTTTTGGTGCTTCTCGTCCCTCTAGGCCCCTCTATCTCCCTCTTACTCCCCAAGTATTCCTGCACTCTACAAAAAGTTTGGCTATGAATCTCAGCATATTTTTGATACCCTGCTGAGTAGAGTCTTTCAGAGTTCCTCTGTGATAGGATCCTGTCCTGTTCCTTGTTTTCTCCCTCTTCTGATATTTGTATCATTTGCCTTTCTGATTGAGCCTCGTACCTGCATCCATCCTCTTGATCAGCTTCCTTAGGTGTGCAGATTTTAGTATGATTATCCTATATTATATGTCTAATATTCACTTACAAGTGACTGTATAACATGAGCCTCTTTCTGCTTCTGGCATACGTCACTAAGGATGATTATTTCTAGCTCCCACCATTTGCTTGCAGATTTCATGCTTTCTTTGCTTTTAATTGCTGAGTAGTATTCCATTGTGTAAATACCATAATTTCTGTATCCATTCCTCAACTGAGGGAAGCCTGGTTGTTTCCAGCTTCTGGCTATTACAAATAAAGTGTCTATGAACATGGTGGAGCAAATGTCATTGTTGTGTACTTGAACATATTTTGGATATATGCATAAGAGTAGTGTAGATGGATCTTGAGGTAGCACTATGCCTAACTGTCTGAGAAAGGGACAGATTGATTTCCAAAGTGGTTGTACAAGTTTACATTCCCACCAGCAATGGAGGAGGGTTCCTCTTTCTCCCCATGATCTCCTGCATGTGTTGTCAGTTTGTGATCTTAGCCATTCGGATGGGTATAAGGTAAAATCTCAGGGTCATTTTGATTTGAATTTCCCTGATGACTAACGATGTTGAGCATCTCCTTAAGTGTTTCACTGCCATTCTATATTTCTCTTCAGAGAATCCTCTGTTTAGCTCTGTACCCCATTTTTAATTGGGTTACTTGATTTGCTGCTTCTTACTTTCTTTTTATATTTCGAATATTAGCCCTCTGTCAGATATAGATTTGGTGAAGACCCTTTCCCAATCTGTAGGCTGTTGTTTTGTTGTGATAACAGTGTCCTTTGCTTTCCAGAAGCTTTTCAGTTTCATGAGGTCCCATTTATTGATTGTTGATCATAGAGCCTGTGCTGTTGGTGTTCTGTTCAGGAAATTGTTCTCCTATGCCAATGTGTTCTACGCTCCTCCCCTCTTTTTCTTCTAACAGGTTTAATGTGTCCGTTTTTATATTGAGGTCTTTGGTCTACTTGCATTTTTCTACATGAAGATGTTGTCTTTTTTTCCCATTGAATGGTTTTGGCACCTTCTCTATGTTCTACTTTTCCTAACATTTGAAACCTCTGAGACATCTCATTTCTACCCTGTAACTGAATAATGACCTGCTCTGTTAGGGAAGTGGAGTGTTTAAATCATTCAAGGGATATCTTTGCTGTGTAAATCATCCATTTCTCTCAGTGGCTACACTTGAAATCCCTAGTCCGTATTGAAATTGTTTAATATATAACCTGGAGCCTAAACTTAAGAGAATTAAGGAGGACTGAATATATGGAATACAAAATCAGCTTTAGGCTGTCTTCTTTTATAGCATTAACTAGAGTTCAATACATGCTACTATTAAAGAGATATTTTTTTTACTTAACCATTTAATTATGTATGGCATACTTTTTCCATGGGGGTGGATATTAACTCTAGAAAAGATGCATTTGCAGCCTTTTGGAAAAATATTTCTAAGACAAACTTTACTGGATCAGGTCATATTGATCCCAGTCTATTGCTCCCCAGCAGTATGACTTTTCTTTCCTCTTCGTTAAAATTCCCATTTTTAAAAGATAAAACCTGTAGCACAGAAGAGTTATAAAAATTACTCATTTGAGTTATATAAAAAGCTTTCTATTTTTGTACGCAAAATGAGAAGACAACTTGAAAAAATTTCTAGAAGATTTTAACATTTTTAACATGTAGGTCAAATTTCTAGAAGATTTAAACATTTTTATATAAATTCATTCAGGGTCTTATTATGTACCTCTGAGTGTCCTGGAACTTATTGCATAGAGCAGGCTAGCATCTAGCTCTGTGAGATATACCAGCCTCTGTCTCCTGAGTGATTTTGGAGTTAAAGTCCTCAGAAAATACACCCAGCTTGCCCATTGTAGAGTCAGGAATCATGTATACTATTTCTCTGATGTGGACTAAGTGCTGTTGATCTGTTTACTCTCTTCTCTCTCTCTCTCTCTCTCTCTCTCTCTCTCTCTCTCTCTCTCTCTCTCTCTCTCTCTCTCTCATTATCTGTTAATTGACATTTCTCTTACAAGGCTATATCCTAATTAAAGGATACAAAAATTAGGGAGGTGAACTTCACTATTCAGTTTCCTCCTAAAAGGAGTTGCTTATTACATTGGAAGTTGTGTGTTAGAAAATCAGTAGAAGAAACACCAGAATTCTTTGAAAATATTGTAAATGAAGTATACATTTCCAGTATTCTAAGTATCATGCCTTCTGTTGTACATGTGTGTGGATATTTTAGAGTGCATTGACCTACAATGATGTGCATGTGAACTTCACTGGAGAAGAGTGGGTTTTGCTGGATCATTCCCAGAGGTGTCTTTACAAAGATGTGATGCTGGAGACCTATAAGAACCTCACTGCTATAGGTAGGACAGTGAATATTTTTTACTTTTTAAAATATGGGGAAATCTCTTTATTCATTATTGATGTACTTCAGTAATTTCTCTTGAGGATGAAGAAGTGTGGTGAATTTTTTTTTTGGTGGACCATAGATCACTACCTAAATTTTGCCTTATTTCCAATAATAAATCAAACACTTTCTATTACTGCATTTTAGGCTACAACTGGGAAATTCATAATATGGAAGAGCATTGTCAAAATTCTAGAAGATATGCAAGGTAATTTTCACGTGTAAGCTGATATGACTGTGGTTCTGAGAAAATTTTAGTATGTCCTGGAAGTTTGAAAGACAATGGAAAGTACAAATGAACTGATTTAAGAGTATTTATTGATGATTATTAACTTGTTACTAAACTATGTACCTCCGTGTTAGGTATTTGATGTGTGTTTGCAAGGCACTCCTCTAAGAAAGAATGCAAGGAATCCATATCTTATGCAATATCAGCATTAAAATCATAGCCCCATTAGTACTATGAGGGAGAACTGAAATTTTCTTAGTCTGCTATAACTCAGATACTGCCAAAGGTATTCACAGTAAATATATAATGAAAGTATATCCAAAAAGTCCAATAGTCTATAGTAAAGCTGAGTTACTCATATTCTTTTAGTAATTTTGTGAAGCTTTGTGAGACGGGCAGTTTTTTAGAGTCAGGAATGTTGTTGTGGAAAAGCATAATCACTTTAGCACATGTTTATGCTGAACCAAAATCAAATGTGCAAATGCAAGTGAAACTATGTCAATTTATTCTTCTTTTGTATCACAATGAATATAAATCATGGGTGTATTGAAAGAAACAGTTACCACCCAGAACAACTAAAATAAATAGTAATCCCCATTTTGAGTAGATGTTTAAAAGGTGATGCCTGTTATGCTTTATTAGGGCTATTCAGACCTACAAAGCAGTACAAAGAATGACGTAGAGGCTTTTTAATATTGTAAAACTTAAGCAATTTAACAGGGCAGATTATGAACCCTATTTTTCCCTAACACAAATAAACCTATCACATTGTCCCACTGCATGGCCTACTCTACCTCTTTGTTCATGTTGAGGTCCATCTGTTCATCTTACTGTCCTGCCTGTGAATTGCCTTATATTTTCTTTCGTCTTCTCAACACCTCTCACTCGGAGGTTGTGCCCGCCATTTTGTTCCCTGCTATCACTTGTCAATTCTTTATTATTTCCAATATATAAGTAAGGAAGGACAAATGTTTACAAAATATAGGACAGGTGATAGGCCATAAAAAGAACAATGCTACGAATTGGTCAGCACTTAGCTCTCTGCTGGTACAGCAGTCAGCATTCACATATCCTGACATACTTTCACACAATATACACCAACATCAATTACCTGTTTATTCAACTTCATTAGGAATTATCACAAAATCACACCTCAGAAAATATCAGGTTTAAGAATATATAAATTCTTCTGTTTTCCCAGTTATCTTTGCAAATTTAGCATGGCACACAGTATAGGGAAATTTATTAATCCAGACAGTGTGTTAAAGCTCTGAGGTTTTGCAGTTTTCTACAGATATGTGGGAAAACATCTTACAGATGAAAGTATAGCATAAATGTGAGCCAGGTAACAAATATTTTTACCATCATAAGTAATTGCAAATATGCAAAACAACCCATAGAAAACACTGTGAATGTAAAAATAATGATGAGAACTCAAGATGTAATTCCTCCTTACCTTTACACCAAATTGTATAATTAAGTAACATGGAAAAAAGTTTCATCAGTTTAATGAATGTGGTAAAGCTTTCATATGTGTTATTATCTTTGCAGGTATGATGACAGTCAAAGAAGAGAAAAACCCTCTGAAAATACTCAATATGATGAAGTCTATGCACATCACAGTAGTCCCCACACATATAAAAGTGATCGTTATGAATGTAACCAGTATGGTAACGCCTATGCACATGACAGTGCACTCCTGAGACATAAAAGGACACATATAGGAGAGAAACATCATGAATGTAACCAATATGATAAACCTTTTGCACATAATAGTCATCTCCTAAGACATAAAAGAACTCACACTGGAGAGAAACCTTATTAATGCAACCAATGTGGTAAAACATTTGCACAGAAGAGTCATCTCCTAAGACATAAAAGAACTCACACTGGAGAGAAACCTTATGAATGTAACCAAAGTGGTAAAGCTTTTGCATATAACAGTACTCTCCTAATTCATAAAAGAACCCACACTGGAGAGAAACCTTGTGAACGTAACCGATGTGGTAAAGCTTTTGCACACGACTGTAATCTCCTCATACATAAAAGAACTCACACTGGAGAGAAACCTTATGAATGTAACCAATGTAATAAAGCCTTTTCATGTAATAATAATCTTGTATGACATAAAGAACACATACTGGAGAGAAATCTTATGAATGTAACCAATGTGGTCAAATCTGCTCTTCACAATCATCTTCGAAGTCAGAAAAGAATTCATATTGGACAGTCTATCAGTATATTCAACATGGTGAAGCTATTCTACATTTGTGTAATCTTCATCATTATGAAAGAATTTGTACAGAGAGAAATTTTATGAATGTGTTAAAATGTGAGGACTTTGCACACAACTGTATTCTTCATCATCATAAAAGTTTCATAATGGAGAAATATTCTGAGAATATAAGAAATATGGTAAGGCTTTTTTGTTCTTCAGTCTACTGAATCCAACACTCAAACACTACGTCAATACAAATGAAAAAAAATTTCTTGTCATCCAGGCACTACTGGTTGATTAGGGCCATGTTATATTCTTGGGAGCTGAACTGTGATACCTACCCATCCAATGAGCCAGAAAGGTATAGAGGTTCTGAGCTTGAAAATCATAAACATCTTTGCTATTTTACAAGTAAATTATTTCCATCAGTCATGGTTTAGTGATATGGGATTTGTTTGTCATTGAGGAAATCACCTTAGGCATAATGTATGTTTTACAGTCAAAACAATCATATCCCTTTGTTCTTTTGTGGTTAGGAAAAGGCATTATGTTTTAGGAAAGAGAATCTGTGAGTTTGGTCAGTCATTATGTTAGGGGACCAGAAACCATGGTATGGAGCAATCATGTTTTGAGGGACAAAATTTGAGTAATGAAAGCTGGTCATCTATTGGGAAGTCTCAGCTTTTCAAAGGACTATGAACTTAACCTTGGTTTCACCTTGTAAATCAATGGAGGCTGGTATCACAAATGCAATATTTAGGACAAATTTCTTTTCCTTGTTTTCACATCCAAATTACTTTTTCATGTTTTGCATATCACAGTCAACACCATTATAAAGGAACAGAGAGTAGAGAGAAACCTTACACATGTCATCTTTGTGATAAAGCCTTTTATTAACACAGGTATTTCCAAATACATAAAAGAATAGCAGTGAAAATCTGTGAATAAGCAATGGGTAAAGCCTTTTCATGTAGTTGTCTTTGAAATCATGAGAAATAGTCAAGCTTAAAAGAAACCCCATGAATGTTGTCCGAATGGTAAAGTTTTGTGCTTCATGGTACCATTATAGAAAAATAAAAGGTTTAATGTGTGAGCAACCTGTTAAAGCCTTTGCATATCATAGGAATCTTTGAGAACCTTAAACAACCCATTCTGAAGGAAATCTATTAGGATAATAGATTTGTTAAGATCTTTGACGAACCAAATTGCATTCCGTTACAGGAGAATATTTGGAGGAAAAATTCTAACAAGCGTCAACAATGTATTCATGCTTTATCGCATCCATGCTTATGTTGTTTCCAATTGAAATCTTATATGGACAAAAGGCTTATGAATTTAAACAATATGGTAACAGTTTTAGATTTCAAAATACTCTTCAATTACATGAAATAAATCATCTAGTTGTAAAATTTATGGGTGTGTATCACTGCCTTTTCTGTGTCAAAGCACAAGGTCTAAGGCAAATGTGTTTTATTTGCCTTACGTGATCACTATGAAATCAGCATCAGTAGTGTCCCATATGGTAGGAAGCTTGGAGTTCACATCCTCAACCTGCAGCATGAAGTAGAGAGTGGGAACTACAGATGGTATATAGTTGAATACTATCGTGCCCATCTCAAGTAAGATACTTCCTCCAAGAGTGTTGTATTTCCTAAACATTCACAAATGATACCAACAACTTAGAAGGATTAATTTCTCTGACTTCAAACCTATATGTTTGATTTTTGTTACATGAAGGAATTTTGGATTAAGAAAAGTTCTATAGATAAGCTGGTAGTTGCCTCAACACCTGAGTTACAGGAATGCATGCTTACACAAAACATTGTTGAGTAAATATATATTTGTTTAAGAATTTATTTTAATTTCCATTATGTGATCTCAGTGTGTCTTTCAATGTTTATGTACTGGTCCATTCTGGTTTTCATGAAGACCAGACCCTTTGATCTCCTTGTACCAGGAATTATAAAAGTTGTCAAAACCTGACCTAGGTCCTGGGAATTAACTTGTCTTAACTTCACAACCATGTTTCTAGCATTTTAAATATCTTAAATCTTTATATATCATCTTGATGTCAAGTAGTAGAAAATAATTCATAGAAGAAAGCAACCCTATTTATAAAAAAGATTTGATGACTTTTGACATAATAAATATATTCATTTTCAAGAAAAGAAACTTCTTTGAATCTCTTTTTATTTTACCTTTGGAGGAATTAAATTATTTACCATGTTCGCTTATATGTAATGAAGGAGATCACCAATTGTGGTTGTGGTCTGAATTTTGAAACATTCATGAAAACATTCTGTATTTGCTGTATGTGTAGCAAATCCATTCACAGAAGTTTATTGGGTTGTTCTGATATTCTCTCAGTGGCAAGTCTTCATCTTCTAATACATTTCTGCTTTGTGATAGGCATTTTTTTTTTGCTGCAATGTTTTAAATGGGATCCCCATCATCTATGTTGTCCATTGCTTACTTATATCAGGTAATACATGATCATAGTTTTCAAGGAAGGGTCTCTGAGAAAGTGTGATACTATTTCTTTATGTTTTCACAAATTCCTTTAAAATATTTGTTTTAATCCTTGCTTGGATGTCAGAAATTAATGTTAAAATGCTTAATAGTATGTGTGTGTGAGTCTGTATATATTATTTGATGTCCCATGATTCTTCATGTTCCCATATTTACTATATGGTTCATCACCTTTAAGAACTGCCTTCTAAGAGAATTATCTAAAGGTGCTCGATAAGGTAACAGCAACAAGATTTATTTTTCTTTTAAAAAAAACATGTTGTTTATCTGTGTAATGTTACTCAGGGTTCTTAGGCCATGACACATATGTGAAGAGTATGTGACATTTTGTGGGGTTTATTTTGTTCATTTTTCTGTGATCTTCAGGTTATGTTGTGTGGTGAGCCTGGTCATAGCTGCTTTGGCGGCTATTTGAAATGCTAGTCTCAGCACAGGAAGACAGGTTTTTTTCCAGGCCTTCCCTTGGAGACAGGGAAGGATTTGCAAGTCCATTCGCCTTTTGTTTAGTGACAGCAGGTGGGAGAGCTTGTTTGAAATCTCAGCTCTGCCTCACTTTCTTGTAAAAATTAACCCCTTGTGTAAACTGTTTGTATAAATAAACAAGGCTGGCTGGTCTTGTGGCTTTTCGGATGTAGAGCATATTGACGCTATAGGGCTCATTGGAGCCACGAGCAAGCCGCCAGAAGCCTCTGGGAACATAATATGTGTAGTGTACATTATTAATTTCAATCCTCACTCCCGACTCAGAACCCCATTCTGCTCTGCTGGCTGGCTCCTGAGTTCCTGAGAATTGGTGCCCAAACGTGCGGCCTGAGATACAAGGGTTAAGTGCAGGACACCGCTGGTTTGTTTTCGAGCTCGAGTCTATAGTTGAAGGAGCAGTGAGTAATTCCGAGAATAAAGAATGGGACAAGGCAGTAGCCTAGTGTTTTTTGTATGGAACTTAATTAAAGGAAGTCTGTATAAGAAACAGGAAACTGAGAAAGTTAAACTTTCAGGCTCAGAGAAAAAGAAGTTAGAAAGGTGTCAGCCTTCAAGGCAAAATTATATTAGGCCGTCGACTCCATCAGAGGAGACGTA
>JAQQSO010002169.1:0-14615 GCA_028658305.1 Pachyuromys duprasi | reverse complement strand
ATATAAAAATAAATAAATCTTAAAAAATCTATTAATAAAAAAATAGAAAAAAACAAATATCAAATAGCCAATAAAAAAATCTATGTTTAATCTACTGTGATAAACCTCTTTTGATATTCATATATTTATGACCCCTCTTCCATACATCTGAATAATAGCAATGTAAAACTTAATTTTAAGCCTGCTGCATTTTTTACTGTCCAATTGTCTTCTAAGAATGTGTATGGTCACCTTACAGCAAATTTCTGTCTTTAACAATGACATATTAAATTTTTGTCATCTGAGTAAATTGTTCCAGAAAATACAAAATGAGTTTTAAACACCATTCTGGAAATTTTCAGGATGACAATAAACTAATATAGAATTAGAAAAAAAAAAAGAAACTTATCCATTTCTTTTATATTTTTCAATCTGGTAGAGTACAGGTTTTTAAAGTACAACCTAATGATTTTTTTTATTTCCTTAGTGTCTGTTGTTATGAAGCCCTTTTCATTTCTGATTTTGTTAATTTGAATATTATCTCTCCATATTTTAGTTAGTTTCGGTAAGGGAATGTCTGTCTTGTTGATTTTTTCAAAGAACAAACTTTTTGTTTGATTGATTATTTGTATTGTTCTCTTTGTTTTTATTTTTATTTTGTTAGTGAATTTAACTGTTCATTTAAATAGGTAAATATATGTGCTCAAGATGAAAATCAACTTCTAACTCCCTTTCAGACAATATAAACATGTTACCTGCCAATTTTCAAACAGAATACATAGAGCTACAATCTGACATTCAATTTAAAGAAAATTCTGTTGTTTCTTTACTATACTTCCATATGTCCTATCTTCTAGAGACAACTATCTTTATCTTCACAATCACACTTTACTCATGTAATTGCTTTTTGACAATACTTATATTTGTGAGCCATTGTTTTTTTCCTTTTTTAAGATTTACTTTATGTTTTAATTATCTGTGTATGTGTATCTGTGTGGAAGTAGGTACACATGAATTCAGTTGCCCACCGGGGCTAAAGGACAAAATCAGATTCCCCTAGAACTAAAACTATAGGCAGTTGTGAGTCACCCAACATGTGTGTGAGGAATCAAACATGACTCCTCTGGCAACACCACAAGCAATATCCAGAGCCATGAACCATTACTTTCAGAATTAAGTGCCTAAGAATAAAATTATACCCGGAAGCCAGAAAGACACACAGGGTATATACTCACTCATAAGTGAATATTAGACATATAATATAGGAAAACATAGTAAAATTCGTACACCTAAAGAAACTAATCAAGAAGGAGGAGCCTGGCTAAAATGTTCAATCCCCATTCAGAAAGGCAAAGAGGATGGACATCAGAAGAAGGAGAAAACAGGGAACTAGTTAGGAGACTGCCACAGAGGGCCTCTGAAAGGCTCTACCCTGCAGGGTATCAAAGTAGATGCTGCGATTTATGGCCAACCTTTGGGCAGAGTGCAGGGAATCTTATGAAAGAAGTGGGAAATAGTGAGAACTGGAGAGGACAGGTGCTCCACAAGGACAGCAACAGAACCAAAAAAATATGGGCACAGGGGTCTTTTCTGAGACTGATACTCCAACCAAGGACCATGCATGGAGATAACCTAAGACCCCTGCACAGACGTAGCCCATTGCAGTTCAGTCTCCAACTGGGCTCCATAGTAATGGGAACAGGGACTGTCTCTGACATGAACTGATTGGCCTGCTCTTTGATCACCTCACCCTGATGGGGGAGCAGCCTTACCAGGCCACAGAGGAAGACAATGCAGCCACTCCTGATGAGTCTTGATAGACTAGGATCAGAAGGAAGGGGAGGAAGACCTCCCCTATCAGTGGACTGGGGAAGGGGCATGGGTGAAGAAGAGGGAGAGAGGGTTGGATTGGGAGGGAGGAGAAAGGGAGCTACCGAGGGATACAAAGTGAATAAAGTGTCAGTAATAAAAATTAAAATAAAAATCAAACAAGAATAAAATTATAACCAAAATATATTAGGAGAACCTTGAAAACCCACTGAGAATTATAACCACATCCATCAAATGTATATTGATGTATTACTTTCTCAATTACATCATCAAATATCTTACAAGCTTTACATGGTCTTTTTTTAATAACAAAAATATCAAGTAATTGTGAAGTTCTTTTTTAGTGTTAGGGCTCACACCTGAGACAAAAGCTAACTGAGGTGCATATTTAACATATTAAAGCAGACCTGTCCACCGGTTTCTCCCAGCACCCTTCAGTCCCTTCCAGTTATGGAGTCATCCTGGCTACTATGCACCACTCTCTACCCTAAGCGTCTCCATCCCAGGGACTGGACTGGGCTTGTCCTTCCTGGAAATGCTGTTCCCTATATAACACAGCAACTTTGGCTATGCCAGTCCTTTTTTCCCCTTTTGGCTTCTTGACTCCTGTCTCTCCCTTCACCCCTCTCTGAGAGGGTCCCTGCAGGTGTCAGACAGAAGCAAACTTGCAAGGTTGAGATTGAAAACATGGTGCAGATTGACTTCGTCAACCCGGATCAGACTCCAGGGAATCTATTGCTAGGAGGTTCATTGTAGGCATATTTTGAACTCAATAGAATTTGGAAAACAGTCTCTAAGAAACAATAATTTCCATAATCATTCCATTTCCAGGTGCATAATAAAGCTTAAGGTGTGACTACCTACAAACTCTTTTTACAAAGCACACATGACCATGAAGGTGGATTCTATAGCTAAAGGGCCTCGAATCTAATGTGGTCTCTGACTAATAGCATAGTGCTCAGGAGGCCATAAAGTACATGTGACATCTCCCCTAAGGATGGGTAATGGTCTAGGAAGGGCAGAGTTTGGAATAATCGTTCTGGGAAGTTAGAATGAAGTCTGTCCCTTCAGATAGCAAAAAGGTCATCAGGTTTTTAACAACCTCCACTCTGAGCTCTCTGGATGGAATGCAGATATTTTATTTTATCTCAACTAGGAAGATACCCCTACATGATAAATATTCTTGATTCTCTTGGTGCTTCTCTGTGAGTACTAAGGCCTTGTACCCTCTATACCTCTACCCTCTCAACTTCCTGCACATGTTCCAACTCAGTCTGATCATGTTCTCTCTGGACTCCCAGATGTCTCTGTCTCTGCCTCTAACTATGCTTTCCCATAGAACTTCCTTCCACCACACCTAGAAGCACCTTGTACTTTTTTATTTCATTTTTCCCCTCTTAGATATATTCATTTTTTATTAGTGATTATAAACCTAGGAGCTGCTTGGTAATTGTTAAAGAATCACTTAGGATTATGTGAGATTGATTTTTGGTTATTTGTGGCAGTGAAAATTATGCACCGACCCTTTTCATATCAACTTTTATTAGTAGTTTTATATTCCATATGTGGCCTAGGACAATTCTCCTTTGTCCAATGTGACCTCATGAAGCATAATATTGAATACCCATGCTTTACACTGTATGCTTCTTAAATTTTATTTATTGAGTGTGTTGGCTGCTTTTACAAGTTGGCATAGGGTAGAGTCATTTGGAAGAGGAAACCTTAATTTTAAAAATGCCTGCACCACAATGGGCTGAAGACAAGCCTGTGGTGCATTTTCTTGACTGATGATTGATGTGGGAGAGACTGGTTCATGGTGAGTGTTGCCATCCTCAGGCTTGTGGTCCTGGGTGCTATTAAAAGGCAGACTAAGCAAGCCATGGGAAACTGCCAGTAAGAAGCAGCTTCCATAGCTTGTTCCAGTTCCTGCCTCCTAGTTCCTATCATGAATACCTGCCCTGACTTCCCTCAGTGATCGACAGTGATATGTGAAGTCCCAGGTTGCTTTTGGTCATGGTGTTATAGCCCAGCAACAGAAACATCCTAACTTCCTGCATATGCTTCTTTCTATCCTCTTTGAATTCATTACCACTTTCATGAGCAACATTTTGAAATTTTTGTTTAGGGTTTTACACATTTTTTATATATTTGGCTTTGGTAATTGAAGAGTTAAAATTTTCTGGAGGAGTCATTTAGCTTTTCCTCCCATTTAGGCTGAGTGGTCCATCTCTTGTTTTGTTTTGTTTTGTTTTGTTTTGTGGCTTATGACTATCAGCTTTGTGCAATGTATGTGATATGAAAGTTTTGTTTATACTCTATTGACCTTTTGGATAAAGAAACAAATCTTGATAATATTATTAATAACTATGCTTCTGAACACAACCTGACAGAGAAAATGCATTCTGTGGGGTATCATGGAAAGAATGTGATGATGCACTTTTAAAACAGTGGTTTGGAAACCAATGCTGACATTTCAATTAGTGTCCACTGTGGGTTTTCTGTGTTCACCTTACTCAAGAGTTTAGTGTAGATGTTGACTGTTGGGAAAAAAGGAAAGAAGGGAGAGAAGCATGAAGGGAGGAAAAGCAGATGGGAGGGAAAGAAAGAAAATAAGTGAAGAAACAGTCAATGGCATAACAGCAGCTCAGACAAGGTCATTTCACTGACGTTCAACTCTACCTCAGATGATATCTCAGCAGCTCTTGGAGCTAAAAGGAAATAGCTTTAGTGAAGAACAATTTATCGCCAGAAAAAAAAATCACTTACATGAATCCTTGCAAGCAAGTTTCTCAAAGTACGCAGCAAAAGTCAGAATAAATAACATGATGTGATAAGAACCTGGATTGAATAAAATTAAAATTATCATTCAAATATTCAGGCCTTGCTACATATTGCAATAGAAGACAATTTTAGAGACAAATATGGTAATAGAAAGTTTCACACTTCATCACTGAAGGACTGTGGACATCGTTTGGAATATGCTGAGGAACTTGATATCTAAATAAATAAATTAAAATTCATGTTTTAAGTTCTTTCAAATAATCAAAATATATGTGCACTATCTTATGCCGGATATACACTTAAAGTAACTATATTATAATGTTAGAGTAGTGGAGGTTTCTGGGAGCATAATTCTAACTTCATGAACATATATATATATGAACAATATATATTATAATATGTATTATAATACATTAATTATATGTGAATAATAGATTATATAATTATATACACTAAATTCATATATATGGATTATATATATGTATGAATTTATATGAATATATATGAATTTAGTGTATGCATAATCACCCTTCAGCACCAGAAGAAATGTAGGCAACACATGTGCATAATCTAGATTTAACAATATAGATGATCAATAGATGATAAATAGAAAGATAACTGATAGATAGATTGATAGATAACATAAAATCAGAAGAGAGATTATTGAGGAGAAAAAGGAAATAAATAACAAGGGAAGGATGGAATATGTATAAAATACAATGATTTGTATGTATGGCAATGTCATGCATACAAACCTGTTATGTTACATACTAATTAAAAGTTAATTCAAAAATTAAAAACTAATAATTTTCAAAGTTTTATTGAAGAAGCTAAGACAGATTAGGGAAGAAAGTGGTATTGCTGATATAATGGATATCAATGAAATTAATTAATTGATGAGTATTAATCTCAAATACTTGTTCACCTAGAAAAGTTAATTTTATAGTTAGGATAGAGGCTAATAGGAATATGAAGCATTAAAAAAGTTAAGTATCTTATAATTACAAAAGAATAAAACATTTATTTGCCTTAATCCTAATGTTGTCCTTATTTTCCATATTTAAATAGAAACTCCTGAAATACTTACCAAAGACATGGAAATAAAATATACACAACGGCTTCATTTTTCTGCTAAGGTCACATTAACTATACATACTCTTTTTTTTTTTCAATCTACCTGGAAACAATATCTACTTTTCTTTCCTTTTCAGCATAACACAAACCTTTTTAAAACTCATCCAATTCCCCATAGAAATCATCTTATATTCTGAAGAATTCTTGTAGAACAAAGTAGTATGGAGTAAAGAAGGAAAGCAAGTAGTTTTGAATCAGTCCTTGAGGAATACCTCTTTTGTGTGTGTGATAGAAGAAATTTAACCTTCATAGAGAGGAATTTCATAATTAAAAACTCTGGCCAGGTGTGGTGGTGCATGCCTTAGTATCTTTTGTGTAAGGAATGAAGACACTTTTTCTGAGCATCCACAGACAAGCTGACCTACTTGTGACAGTTAATATTGTTTATCAACCTCACAACATCTAGAATATATGGAGACAAGCCTGGTCATGCCCATGAGGGATTTTTCTAGATTAAGATATTAGAGTAGAAGGATGCACACTGAAGTGGGTGGCACCATCCCTCAGACTTTCTCCTGTACTGAACAAAAAGGAGAAAGCAAGCTGAGCACTAGCGTTCTGTTTCCTGACCATGATGAAATGTGAACAGCCACCTCAGCTTCCGAACATCAGGACTTCCTTTGAGCTGTGAGGAGAAACACAGCTTCCTCCTTTAGGTGTCTTGTCACAGCGATGAGGGTACTGACTAGAGTGTCCTTTACTCCTGTTTTTCTGACCTGTCCTCAAGAAGTGTCATAATTTTAGTCATTCCTTTGGTTAACCTCAATAATCTTTCCATTTCAGGTCAGTAATTGCTGGTCCATCAGGATTTGGCTTTACAAGATGGAATGCACTTGGAAAGCATTCCTTCTTAACATTCTTGAAGACCTTACAGAGGAAGAGATGAGAAAGTTCAAATATCTACTAAAAAAATATAGATCTTGCTAAGGAATACAGCCACATTAAGCGAGGCACTCTGCAGAAGACAAACACAGTGGCACTACTTGCTGAAACACTGATCCAGCACTATGGAGAAGAATACTCCAAGACTGTGACCCATGATGTTCTGATAGCCATCAACCAACGAAATATGGCAGAGATGGTCATTTCAAAAATGGAAAAATGTGAGTCTTGAACTAATCCATCCCTTTCTTTGCTAGACAGATTTAAGATATTCCCTGAAATCATTCTATTGTGAATAATTCAAGAAATGTTGCCAGTAAGACATACGAAGGGAGCTATGTTTCACAGTGATTTTAAAACATTGATTAGGGCCAATAAGTGAGCTCAGGAGTCAAAACACTTGCCCCACAAGAGAGAAAACCTAAGCTCAATCTCTGGAACCTATGTAAAGAGAGAAAGAAAAAAGTGGAAAAGCCAACTCCATTCAAGTTGTCCTCTGGCTTCTGGACGTACACATGGACTATTTTTTTAACAGGTTGTTTTGGGATTTTGTTTGTTTGCCATCAGGTTGTAGGAGATTCTTAATATTTTAAGCATCAGCTTCTCATAAGTTAGTGTGAAAATATTGTCTCTCTTCCCATATGTTGCCTTTTCACACTTCTATTTCTGTTCCCTTTACTCTACAGAAACTTTTAATTTGAGGTAGTCTTATTTGATGATGGTAGTGGTGATGATGTCATTTTTATGCCTCATACCCTTAGTCCCATGAGATGGTTACTCATATTTCTTAATCATTCTTATAAAGTAAAACATCCATGTATTTTCTTGGGTCATACCTGAGAAGTAAATATTAATGTTAATTTAGTTTAAGATGTTTGTGTCAAAGAGATTTATAGGTAAAAAAGAGACTTTTTATACTTTATTAACTATGAAATTAACAAAGGTTATTTTACTTCTAAAGCTGGATCTCCCATGGAAAAGTCTGTAAAAAGGTAAACAAGAGAAAACAAGACAATGGAGCAAAACCAGATGAAGATAAATGGCAAAAGGTCTGTAATCATCTCTGGGCCAAGGGTCTCTGCCCTGGAGAGAAGTGAAACAACCAGAAGATAAAGATGTCCAAAAATCTCAAAGGCTTGGAGAAAACTGTATCCTACAGTGTTCCAGAGTCATTCTGTGTCCATGCAAACATACTTCTAAGATCTGGAGGAGAGCCAAGTCCTAAAGAAATCTATTTCTCTGTTCATTTCTGAGTGCCCATGTGCACAGGTACTTGCACCTGAGCCATTCCTCCCTAAAACTAGTTTATCCAAAGTATGAAGCTTAACATAGAACTCGGTTAAAAGTCGCTGAATAAAATTTAATTTGTTCCCCTCACTTGGTGTAGGACTGGAGGGCCTAGTGAGGGAAGCAGGGACTGTTTCAGTCTTGAACTTGATGGCTAACTCTTTGACCCTCCCCCATACAAGCCGGGGAGTGACACACTGGATGGATCCCAGTGGAGGACATTGCAGCCAGCCCTGGGGAGACAGGATGAGCTGGGGTTGGATGGAAGGGGAGGAGGTCCTCCCCCGTTGGTGGACTTGGAGTGGGCGGGGAGGAGATGAGGGAGGGTTGGGGAGGGTGGGAGGGAGTGGGGGGGGGCTGCGCATGGGATCAAAGTACCTAACCTGTGGTTGATAACAAAAAAAAAAATTCTGTGACTAGGTTCAATATTGCATTCTGTTACTTTAATGTATATGACTTTCACACAAGTTTGCCTTGGCTCTTCTCTTCTATTTCTAGGAAACTCCCCACTGTCTGAAAATAATCCAGATCATTTCAGAAAGATAATATGCAAGTATGTAATAAATATCTATGATGTGGCAGGTTTCTCGTCTCTTCTCTTCAGATTCCAGTTTACTCCCATGAAGTTTTTCTTTTTATCTGATGCATCAATTCAGTAGTCTCTTTCCCCTTTGTGTCCCAGGAAAATCCAATCACTGACTTTTTCTGTTACGAATGCATTTTGAATTTGTTGTCAATATGCCATCAGCTTGCACAGTAATGCAGTCTGGTTAACCATATACCTATTTAAAACTCTTAGTTTTAAGCCCATCAATATTGAGTTTTGAATTATGTTTCATCCCTTGGTCAATTCATTGACTAGCAGCAAATGAGCTAGATTTTGTAAATTAGTAATATATTCATGCATAAATTATAAGCTTAAAAAGCCTTTTGTCATAAAGTGATAACAAATATTATCATCGTTTCTGTTCCTTTCTAGAAGCTTCAAAAATTAATTACTTCAGTGAAACCCAATGGATCTACTACTCATTCTACAAAACCTCAAACAATCAATGATACAGATGAAACAAATAGAAATCAACACTTTGACAACTTGATCAAGCGGCTTAATCTAGAATGTTACTATGCCAAGAAGATGACCAAAGCCAACTTTCTTCAGATAAATAAGATCTCCTTCCTTGGCATTCAACCTAGAGCTGAGAGGGAGTTACCATATTGTTTTCTGGAAAAGCTATTAGTATTGGATTATAATTTAAGATTTCTTGTTTATAGGAAGGTGATTTCTAATCTGTCTCAGGCAATGACTGTAGAGTCAGAAGGAAAATTGTCAAGATTTGAGGACTTTTTCATGATTAAGGAAGAGCATTTATCCATAGTACCAACTTGCATTCACCCACTGGACATCCAAATGGCAATTTTCTACTGTGCCGATGACTTCACAAGACAGTTTATTTTAACCAAACTTTCTATTTGTCAGTTTTCTCCCCCATTTTTTGGTGCCTAATCCCTGCAATTCCCAAGTTGAATTTCCTCTTTGGTCTCTTGGGCAAATAAGAAAAAGCTGGAGGGTGGTAGAAAAAATAGGTTGGGAAACAAAAATTAAAAATTATGATAACCAACTGATTGGCTCACAGCCTACACACATTATATCGTTCATAAGAACTGGAGATTTTGTCTCTACTTCTAAGTCACAGATTCTGAATTTATTTCTCAGTAGGGGTAAACATTACCATTTTTTTCACAATAATTTTAGGAAAGGCAACAAAAACTCTCTGTTGATGGCAGGGTTGGTAGAAATATGCTGGTTCTGTCCAGGTGGGAGAGCTGAAGACAGATTTGAAAATTGCATTGCCTTCACCAACCTCCATGGGAATGCTGAAATGCATGAAAAGCAAGTCAAGTTCTTGCATGAGTTCTCCTCAGTCACTGTAATCCTCCTGTCAGCTTCAGAAAATACTTCAGGAAGTGCAAAAATGAACCCATCTATTCTACGTCAATTTTGGAATTCACACAAACCTCTCATCTGTCTGTTTGAAAATGTAGAAAATACTCCAGATGAGAAGTATGCTCCTCACAAAGTGAGAATTGGCATCAAGAATCTGAACAAGGTAGAATTAGCTGATAAAATCACAGCCGCATTAGCACAGTTACTGAAAGAGTCTTCATCACCATGCAGTTTGAATAATTGTGCCAAGACTGCTAGGAAGTATGGATTTCTCATTGATGAAGACCAGAGACACTTCCAGGGAGCAGGAAGAAAAGCAGACAGCATTGTAGCTCTCTTAAGAAAAGTGAAATTATCTCAGATAAAAGAAAACCTACTGCCTCTTCAGGGACAGCTATGGCATAGTTGGTGCAAGAAGGACAAGGAATTCTACCAACTTCGAGAAAAAGGGAACAAGAGCATTGAACAATACAAGGATGAGATTGAAAAGGAAAAGCAAAATACACGTTGGGAACAATATCACAAAGTAGTTAACCTTAATGGCCTGAAGGAGTCATTCCTTCAAAGTCTCCAGTCACACCCAGAAACTCATACTGAACTCTACTTTTTGCAGAGACTGAGTCTGTCAATAGACCAACTAACCAAGACAGACTTAGAAAACCTCCACCAGAGGCACAGTTTTCTGCTGACTCAGGTGCAAACAGAGAAATGGAAGCAATCAAAGGTAGACTCCTTCAGACACTGGGAGGCTGAAGCTTGAAGCTATTTCCAAAGAAATCTGTGATTCTACCCTAGGACCTGAGCATTTTCTGAGAGAGTTGGGACAGATCTATGAGGCTCTAGAAGAAACTTCTTCCCAAACAAATACACTATATCTGTCTGTTCCTCAAATGGCTGCTGATCTGATGGTATCTGGAGTTCCTATTGAGCTGATGGATGGGGATGCTTCTTATGTGCCCTTGAAGTGGGTAGCAGCTGTTTTGGACAAGGTCTCTGAGAAACTTGGAGACAAAAAGTTATTTGTTCTGTCTGTCCTTGGTCTGCAGGGCTCAGGGAAGTCCACCCTGCTGCATGCCATGTTTGGGCTGCACTTCAGTCTCAGTGCCAGTAAGTGCACCCGGGGGGCCTACATACAGCTCCTGAAGGTAGAAGAGACGTTCAGAGAAGAGTTGGGCTTTGATTTTTTGCTTGTTGTGGACTCAGGACTAAAGGCTCCACAGCCCATGAGCAAAGCACAGAGTAAGGAAAATGAGCCGGCAACCTTCCTCACTGCACTTGGAAACTTAACTCTAGTCAATATTTGGGGGCCAAACCTATCAGAAATACAAGGCATTCTGCAAATAGCTGTTCATTCCTTTCTCCGGATGAAACAACTGAATATCTCCCCAGGTTGCCTGTTTGTTCATCAGAGCACAGAAGAAAGTATAGATACTAATCAAAGTTTGGCAAGACGACAGCAGCTGCGAGACCCTGGATGGAATGGCACTAGCTGCGGCTAGATATGAACAGTGCTCAGACATGCACTGCTTCAGTGACGTTCTTAAGTTTGACATCAGAACCCAAATCCATTATTTTGCTCATCTGTGGGAAGGTCGTCTGCCCATGGCCCCTCCCAATCCCTGCTATAGCCATAATGTCCAAGAGCTAAAAAGCAAGATTCTTAAGTTTGCCAAGGAAGAATCCAGGGGAAGTGTTTTGAAAATATCAGAATTTAAAGTCCGAATACAGGATTTATGGAAGGCTCTGGTGAATGAGAACTTCATCTTTAGATTCAAGAACACCCAAGAAGTTGTGGCTATGGATAAACTGGAAACCGAATACAATGTTTGGGCCTGGGAACTACGAAACTATGTGCTGGAGTTGCAGTATCAGCTAAACAAACAGATTTGGAATGAGTTAGTTCAGGAGATCCCAAGAAGTTCGGTTGAAAGGCAAATTGTGGGGAAACATGAAGCCATTAAGCAAAAACATGAAAAATATTTCCAAGAAGACCAAGACAGAGATATATTGGCTCCATGGAGAGAAAAATTTGAAGATGATTTGAATATTCTTAAAAAAGAACTCCTACTAGAAACCACCAAAAAATGTGATGATGTCATAAGTGGAAAGAAAATTCAAGACCTTTTAAAGGTACAAAAAGTAAAAATTGAATATGTTACAAAAAAAAATCAGAGGAATTACCATGTCCAACAAGAACCCTGAGTTACATGAGAAGGAGCTGAGAGATATGTTCAATGAAATATGGTCAGAAAACATCACTATTATGCTGCCTCCCTCACTCTCATTTTCTGACGATCCTGACTTTGATGTTGACCTAGAGAACATTCTGCTGCAGCATTTTAAACAGCATCCTCATATTGTCAGTAAAATTAGATATCGTGGTACAAAGAAACCACTTTCTATCAACTATTCTAAATATATTATTACTTCTCAAACATCACAAGTAAATGTACCTTCTGTGGAAGAGTTTGAAAAAGACATCATAATGAACACAACAACTCAAAATATGAAAGTGGTTAAAGAAGGCATAAGTATAAGAGAACAAAGCAATCAAGGGTACAGTTCTAGTTACTTTCATGAAATTCTCCAAGTGATTGGCACTCAGACTGTAGCTGCAACTCAAGGACTGGCTTTTGTGCTAAGCAACAGATATAAACTAGAGCTCGCGCTAGAGCTATTCAAAGAGGCAGCAAACAGTTTTTAAAGGATGTACACTGAATTCAAAGAAGCAAATAACCCTGCCCTACATCTAGAGAGTCACAAAGAAGAAATGTTTAAGAATTTTAAGTTGTCCTACAAAAATTGCTCAAATGTTGATTGAGTTACTCTGATGCAGAGTTTCTATTATCATATAAATTAGTATAAATACTCAAGTTCCTTGACAGTGCCCTGTCAATTCTCTTGTCATCTGCTACATACTCTTCTGTGATGAGCATTTTTGTAACTCAGACAATTAAATCCAACCAATTAAACACACAGTTTGGAACTATCCTTGGATTTTAGAATTAGTGACACTTTCTGTAAGTAATCTCCAAAACACTATTTTATTAAAAGTTCAAGTTAAATGTTTATTAAATTACACAAAATGTGCTATTCACTTTTTAAATTAGCTATTATATCAAGGAATGCAATAGTATAAAGCAAATATAAATAATAATGAAAGGAGAAGTTCTGAGATGGCACAGAGGTTAAGACCCAAGTTTGGTTCCTGCCGCTCATATCAGGTAGCTGAAAAGCACCTGTAACTTTAGCTCCAGCAGATCCAGTGCCCTCTTCTGGCCTACACACACACACACACACACACACACACACACACACATCAAATCTAAAAAAAATTAAAATTCTAAACCTGGTGTGGTAGCACACCCCTTCAATCCCAGCACTTAGGACCTAGGCAGAGGCAGGTAGATCTCTGTGAGTTCAGTACCAGCCTGTTCTACATAGCAAGTTCCAGGACAACCAGAGCCACATGAAGAGACTCTTGTTTCTAAATAAATGAATAAAGTAAATTTAGTTTAATTTTTTAAATAAAATTTAAATTTAAAAAAATTTTAGGAGATCCAAGATGGCTGCCACGAGAGGACACTGTGTCTGAGGAGTAGGACAGCAGAAACAACACAGCGACCAGGAGACTGAACTCTGGGACCTAAAACGCCAGCATTCATGATTGCCAGGTGAGCAGAACTCCCACAGTGAGAAAATCAAGTGGGAAAACCCTAGGGACACCCAGTTATTCCCCGGAAAAACCTTCGGGTGACCAGCGGCGCACAGCTCTGATCTGAACGAGCAGCCGCGCTGGGTGCCCACATCTGCCAAAATAGACTGGATCATACAGTCTCACGGGCAGTCTGAGGAGGAAACAGGTACCATTTTCACTGACCTGCACACTGTAAGCGCACACTGCACCTGGGTTCTGCTTCAACCCACGGTGTGCGGCAGGCCACACTGATTATCGGAACCACCCCAGTCTGAGGTCGGGGGACCCTTTTGACCAGTCTGCACTCTGCGGGCACGCGCCGCATGCTTCCGCCGGGAAAACCTCAGTCCATGTGCCAGTCAGCGGACAAGTCTGGGAGGGACCTGAGTTCTGCTTAAACCCACAGGTGTGCAGCAGGCGTACACCGAACGCCAGAGCCACCTCAGACTGAGAAGGTCCGGGGACCATCTTGACCAGACCGCACACTGAGGGCTAACACTGCATGCATCCGCCAGCAAAAACATCAGTCCCAGAGAAGGCCTCAGGCACGATTTCAAACAGGCCTGCATTCAGCGGAGGCACACCAACCCAAACCCATTGTGTGTGCCCCAAATATAATCTCAGACCATGGTGCACAGCCCATGGCCCAGAAGGGGGCACCAAATCTCCATTCCAGGGGAGAGCCCTTAGCAACAAGCCCAAGGCTGAGCACAAAGCACCCAGCTAACATCTCAAAAGACTGAGGAGTTAAATCTCCAGACCAGAAGGGTGACCAGCCTGCAGTGCTCACAGCTTCTAGCACAGAGCATGAAGCTGGGCACACAGAGCCCACAATAGAGTTCAGCTGAGACAACAACAAACAATAAGAGACCACCGGATATCCCTGATCTTCTTGAAGAATACTCCTGACACACGAGACTAACAGTTTCAGACTGAAGTACAGCCTTAAAGCACAAACAGCTCCCTCATTATATATAAACAAATGCCCAGAAATCAGCGAAAGAACTCACCCAATAAAAACCAGGACACCATGGCCCCACCAGAAACACCCAAAAGCAGTGGAGATTTTAAATCAGCGGA
>JAQQSO010002168.1:0-14616 GCA_028658305.1 Pachyuromys duprasi | reverse complement strand
AGATGGGGCCCATGATAGCTCGGTGTAGGACTGAAGACCCTATTCAGGGAAACAGGGACTGTTTCAGTCATGATCTTGATGGCTGACTCTTTGACCCTCCCCCATACAAGCCGGGGAGTGACAGACTGGCTAGATCACAGGGGAGGACATTGCAGCCAGCCCTGAGGAGTCAGGATAAGCTGGGGTTGGATGGAAGGGAAGGAGGTCCTCCCCTGTTGGTGGACTTGGAGGGGGTGGGGAGGAGGGAGATGAGGGAGGGAGTGGGAGGGTAAGAGGGGCTGAGGGAGGGGGCTACGCCTGGGATTCAAAGTACCTAACCTGTGACTGAGATAAAAATAAATAAATTAAAAAAATAAAAAAAATACTTCTGGATATTACATGCTCTAACATTTTAGGTAATTGCTAATAATTTTCATAAAAGCACACATTACACAATGTGCACGGCATTGTGCAAGTCTCTAGACTTCAACCTCGAAGTCTTGGAACTGGCATCTTATTTACTGTTTGTTTATTAGCTGTATAATCATGAGATATTTTTTTCCAATTTCATCCAGTTTCAGTTTCTTCATCTGGAAAATGGAGATAAAAGTAATAATACTGTTGTGCATAGTTCTTGGATGCAAATAGTAGAAACCATAATGGCTGCCTTAGGCAGAAACAGAATATGTTAGAAACTGATTGGCCTGCTCTTTGATCACTTCACCCTGATGGGGGAGCAGCCTTACCAGGCCACAGAGGAAGACAATGCAACCACTCCTTATGAGAGCTGGTAGACTAGGATCAGAAGGAAGGAAAGGAAGACCTCCCCTATCAGTGGACTTGGGGAGGGGCATGTGTGGAGAAGGGGGAGGGAAGGTGGGATTGGGAGGGGAGGAGGAGGGAAGGGGTTTATGGGAAGATACAAAGTGAATAAAGTGTAATTAATAATAAATAAATAAAAAATAAGAAATAAAAAGAATACTACAACACCAGGATTTGAGGAATTTTGCAGCTTTGGAAATGATAAATAAAATTATGACCATAATTTGAAAAAAAAAAGAAAAAAATTAAGCCAGTCACAGGACTCTCTGGAGAGCTAGAGAAGCAGACTCAGAAACAGTGAGGCCACTAATAACACTAAACCGCACCGCAGAGTCTTCTCCAGTTCCTCCAGTGCTGCCCAGATTGGGTAACAAACTTGTTTCTGATAGACACTGTAGCTCAAAATAACACTTGCAGTGCATGCCAGAAACTCAGCCGGGAGCCCCCCTGCTCATGTTCAACTGTGGGTGGGTGCTATGCACACCTACCACCTTTGATGCTCGGGGGTCACATGAATCCACCTGATTAGCAAAACCTGCTTTGCTGATGTAACGCAAAGGAGCCCGGGGCAGTGAGCATGGGAGCTGCAAAGCGGGAACTGCTCAAAGTGCTGTTATCCTTAAAATCGTAATTCTCACCCAAATAAGAATCAGCCAATACCTAGGTAAGAAGCCCTCACTTAGCCCCTCAAAGAAAAACATGTCAGATGAAGTTCTTAAATGAAACATTCCAGAAAAATATAGGCAAACTCATTTGCTGTTTTCTTAAACTATGTGTTATTTACGTATGATTTAAAAATTTGTGTGTCATAAAAAGTATGATGAACAGAAAACTTACAGGGAAAAAATAGGTATTACCGAAAACTCTGCTGGCTGACAACTCCTCTCAGCATTTCTTTCATCTGTTAATCACTTAACCACTCAATGAGGTTATAATAGGTATCAATAACATATCTGCCTGTTTACAGTTACATATGTGTACACTCATAATAAGCACACATGTTTTTAGCTTCTTTAAAAGTGTAAGGACCAGCAAGGTGACTCAGTGGATAAAAGAACTTACATAGCAAGCCTGACCACCTTCATTTGACTCTGGAACCCAACTAAAGTTGGAAGGACAGAACCCGCTTCACAAAAAGTTGTCCTTTGACCTCCACATGCATTCTGTGGTACACATGCTGTATTCTCTCCTACCCCCATCATAAGCATATGCGCAATAATAATAATAAACAAAATTTAAAAGACACAATAAACACACACACACATTTAAGTCCAGCATCTCAGAATCCCAGGTCAAAGGCTGTACCTTCTACTTTCTACTGCCCTACATCCAGTATCTCAAGACATTCTTACTTACTCCACATATCCTGCCCTCTGACATCCTAACCTCTAGTGTCTAAGAACCTGAATGGCTTGCTCTAAAGGTCGAAGGTCACATTTCCTGTCTTCTAGCACCTTTCTTTTCTATCTAAGCACTGTGTGAAGCTTATTCCCCAGGATAGAAGCGATAACTTTGCTTCCCTCTGGCATGCTTAAACTGCCATCTCAGCACACAGACAGAGTGCCTCCTTGCCACCTAACCCAAATCAGAGTTCAAGCTACCGCTGCCCTTTGGTGCCCTAACTTCCACAGTTTCCTTCATAAGGTCAGTTTCAGCATCCCATTAAGTGTTTAAGTTCCCACACTTCTCACTTCAGAAGTCACACATCCCCCAACCCTACTGCCACCATCCTCTCTGCCCCAGATTCCCCAGTTGGCTTTGGATGGATAATTTTAAATACCTGATTTGATAATGTTAACTCTCTGCTGCTTTTCACTCTTCTACTTGGAATCCCCATAGGAAGGGACATTGTTCTTCTTGGACCTCTTAATTAGGAACTCCTTATGGCTACCTAAATGGGATTTCCCCATTTGACTTCTACTGGGTGTTTGTTAGCCTGTGAATTGACAACATTACCTTTTGTTTGTCTCTCAATGAGATTATGCCAGTCATCTCTGCTGGGTGGTTTGAGCACCTGGTTCAGTGATGTTTTTCTTCTCTATATCTACTGTTTCATTCTATCTGTTCCTTGATTTTTATTCTTTCACTTTGGGTTGCTATATACTTAATAAAACCAGACATTCAAAGCCAAAAGCATGGCTACCATAGGCCATTCTCTGGATATACAAAGCACTGCCTTCTAAGTATTTATATGAATAGCCACAGACTAGAACAGAGGTTCTCAACCTGGGGGTCCCAACCCCTTGGGAGGGGTATCAAATGACTCTTTCACAGGGGTCACCTAAGACCAACAGAAAATACAGATATCACATCACTGTGGGTCTCCCCTTCCTCAGGGAACATTGGCCACGAGCCTTTGAGGACAAAGGAAGCAGAAGTGGCCGATAGGGTTCAAATGGCTGTGGGTATTATGGAATGACTTCCTGGAACAGCTTCAGTGAGACAGCTCAACTTTATACAAGGGAAATGAGGATAATATGTAGGAGGAGAGTGGTAGTTGGGGGCATCATCTAATAGGTACCCACAGTGTGCTTTATTTGCGTTTTGGCAGCACAGTCCTATCGTATGGATAGGAGCATAATACCTAATTATCCTATGAGAAGAGTGCTTGTAGGGAACTGTGTCAAAAGCTATAGACCAGATAGGTTAGGCATCTGTGCCTAGAGATGCTCTCCAGATAAGGTCAGGCAGAGAGTGAGAGAGCCCTACTGGCAGGAGAGAGTCCTCATTTCATGCCAAGGTTGAAGAGCCATTGGATATGGTAGATGATTCCTAACAGTAGCAAAATTATAGATATGGATTAGGAAAAAAAAGGAGAAGAAATTTATGGCTGGGGTCACCACAACATAAGGAACTGTATTAAAGGGTCACAGAATTAGGAAAGTCGAGAGCCACTCAACTAGAGCGACAGCTCTGAGCATTGGTTAGATAAGCCTGTCTGGTTAGTGGACAATGTCAAAGTGGGGAGCCATAGTTGGTCAAAGTTCCGAGAGTAAGTGAATCTAGAGTGTTCAACTAGGTTCTGCCAGAAATAAGGTATCTATGTCACTCCTTCCAAGATCCAGGGCACATTGTAAAGGAGGGAGTCCTGTCTTTTGAATAGTACATGCCATAATCATGAACACACAGCAGCTACGACTTTTTCATGGACCCTCTCAAAAAAAAAAAAAAAAGGATGGGAGGGAGGAAGCAAGGAAGGAAGGCCAGAGAAGAAGGAAGGAAAAGAAGGTAGGGAAGGAGGGCCATACTGATAAGAATGGATCATTTGGGAATAAGAGTGTCAGCAGAAGTGGAAGGTGATGAGAGAGAAAATGGTGGGGGTTAAATGTGATCGCAGTGCACTGTACACAAATATGATATCATCAAATATAAAAATTAAACACATTTAAATGCTAAGTTACAGGCAGCTCTCTATGCTATTAAATATTGGTCAATGCTGTCTTTTGTTTGTTTAATGATTGTTTGTTTGTGTTATGGAGCACAGGATCCCTGGGAAAAGACCATAGACTTATTCTAATTATAATTAAAGGATTTATTGATTGTTTACTGCCAGAATGACAGTCTGTGAGCCAAATTTGAGTTTGTCATGAGAAGCAGGGTGAGAGAAGAAGTTTTGAAAGCAAAAACTACAAAAATACCTTGAGTATCTGTGCAAGCAAGCCAGAAGCTGTTTTGCGCTGCCAAGATTAGGTGGTCAAGATGACCTCAAATAATCTTTGACTTTCTGCATAAGAAGGTTACAGAAGCCAAAAAGCAATAATCATATCAGGACAAATAGATGGTCACTACTGAGTATTTCTGGGTGAAGGTTACTGATACAGGGTTTCTGGGAACTATCTTTCCAGGGACTGAGGTCAGAGACAAATGGCTAGTGGATATCAAGATAGATGCCTAGCATAAAATGGAGTTTCTTTACACACACACACACACACACACACACACACATCTTATTATGTATCTCTGGCTGTCCTGGAGCTACCATCCTGTGTATACCAGGATGGCCTCAATCTCACAGAAATCTGCCTGTCTTTGCCTCTCAAGAGCTGAGTTTAAAGGTGTATGCTCCCAAGCCCAGATAAATGTGACTTTAAAAGGTTGAATATTATATTGTTATAGGAATACAATTTTTTCACTGATCATCCATCCATCCATCAGTAGTTTCCAAACTGTTGCTTTTGTCAAGATGATTATGTATTTAACTTGATATATATATATATATATATATATATATATATATATATATATACTTTGAGCATAGTCTATATACATTTATAGAAATAGAACCAGAACTCTCTTCTCAGTTTATTTTAACTGAAAAGTATTTTGAGACATATTGTCAAATTAGCTGCAGAAAAAAATAATCATAATTCATGCTTTTACATGCAACATTTGAGTGAATATTTCCTGGCTATATAATCCATATTTGGTGTTATCAACATTTAAACATTTTCAATCATTTTATTAGAAATATAACATCTCATTAATGTATGGCTTGCATTTCCACACTCACTACTTACACATATTCCATATATATTTATTTGCCATTTATATATATTTACTTATGAACCATATGCACATGTCTATCATCCAGTTGTTTGGGGTTTACAGTTTAGAACTTTCATGTTAGGAGATAGTAAATGTTTTTCAGTGTAGCCTCCATAGACCCTTTTCTGTTGCTGAAATTAAGAGTCATAAAGTACACAAGGCACACACCCCTCAGAGGCAATCATTATCCAGACACAATGGATCTGTATTGTTATTGAGATGTAAAAATGGAAGCATGTATGAGGTGATTTACCGCTCTGTCTGGAGCAGCATCTGTGTTTATGCTACTAAAATATATCTCCTATTTCTTACTTAGAATTTCATCAGTCCATAAATGAGTTTGTGGTTTCGAGTTTGTGCATTCGTACTGTGTACTCTTGTTTTCACACTGATGTTTGCTAGTGAATGGTGCCTTTACCACCTGAGTGTGTCCGTCCAGCATTTTAGAATGACACTCACATGCATCCTAAAATCCCACCAAATCCCACCTAAACGCTTTCTGTGTTTGCTGACATCTCCATTTCACCTTTGCCCACTGAAATTACTGGGTCTCTCCTTCCCCCTTCTTGTTTCTGTCAGGCAAATCTACCATGCCTTCATGTTATGGTTCTATGTACCTCTTTGCCCTTGGTTTACACCATGTTTCCTCTCATCCCTGCTCTTTCTACATGCCTCGCAACTAGCTTCACATCCCCAGTTCTCAGTGAAGCTTTTCCAGATGTAGTAATACATAATTCCCTCTATGTCTTTCTTCTGGACTGTTTCTTTCTTAGGTCTCAGAAAATGGTAATTATGCACATACCTGAGCATTTGTTTAATAACTGCCCCTTGGCTCTATGGAATGCTGCTTTGTCTGTTTATTAGACAAAAAGCTTTGCATTTGAGAATTATTTAGCTTTATTGAAGAATAGATGACTGACTGACTAACTGAATGGTCTCCACATGGTCAAACATGTAGACAAAAGTAATGTGAGGAAAAGCAAAGGTGGATGTAAAAAAGCAAAGGTGGATGTGTACAAACAGATGCTGGAATCACAGCAGAGAAAGAAATAACTAATCACATTGGAAGGTCAAGGTCACAATGAGAGTTGCCATTGATCATCCTTTTCTTAAATGCCATTCTTTCACACTTGGTGTGTTGTTAGAAGTATGTTACTATTTAACACATAAGGAGTTTGTTTCATCATAAGTCAAAGAGGCAGGTTTGTCTAAGCTCACACACAGCGTACAATGGGAGCTCTGAGGGGCAGACAACCTCTGTCCCCATAAACTCTGTTTATTTTCTCCTCTAGTGGAGGGTGTAGCATAGGTCATTTGGACTGGTGCATCATGATGAATATTTATTGACCCAGACTGTCATGCTGACAGATATGTGGACAGGCAGACAAAGATTTCTGTGACACAGGCCTCACTTTTTAGATTCTGTGATTCTGACAGGCTGACATTTCTCTGCATGAGTCTGACTTCTCCAGCTGTTCCTGGGATGCTTGTGTCTGAATGGATTTCCCCAGACGCTGCTCCACATGCTTTCCTGAGAGCTGCCATGCTACCCAGGGCTTTCCTATCTAGTTGTCTTGAGGTATTCGTTTCTAGTTCGTCTAGCCCATATGTGCACTGGCCAGTCTGGATTACATTGTCTTCCCCATCAGCTTTCCTATCTCACCTGAATTCCCACAAGGGCTAGAGCAGCCAACTGAGTTGTGTCTCTTAAAGAGAAAAGTTCCGGGTAGCACAAAGACTATTCTTTGTTGTGAAAAAAGAAGCTCTGTTTTTTTATACGAAAAGTAGCTATGTGAGGGTGGGCATGGTGGCATACACCTTTAATCCCAGCACTCAGAAAGCAGAGGCAAGCAGATCTCAGTGATTTCAAAGATAGCCTGGTCTATATAGTGAGTTTCAGCCCAGCCCGAGCTACAAACGAGCCCCACTCTCCCTCTCTCAAAAAGCATTTTGTGGTCTCGCAGTATCCCTAATATTTTGCGTCTACTATGTTTTTTCTCCACATCCTCCATAGCCTTAATTTTTTATTTTTAAAATTCTTCGTAGTGCCCCGTCTGCCCAACTGCCTGTGCTGGCAGGCAAAGGGTTCCTAGGCTTTGCTGATATAGTCCAAACTTCCCTCTCTGCTCAACTTCTGATGATCACAGGTCACTCGAAGCTGAAACCGGGGTCCTCATGCTGTTCCTCTAGCCCCAGGTATAAACAGTATGTAGTTCTCAGACCATTAGCTCTAAGTCCACACTTTCCATCATCCAAATAAGTGTAGATGTGCAGATCACAGACCAGAAACAACAACATGAAAATATAAGATAAGTTTGCTAAGTCAACAATACTAGATCCCAGTAAAAATTTCCTCATAGAAATTTCAGGTAATGAGTAAAAAAATGATTATAAGTATGTTCAAACAGCTCAAATAAGACATGAATATACTTTAAAAGAACAAAAAACAGATGAATTAAATAGGAAAACTAATAGAAGATATGGAAACATAATTCAATAAAGAGGTAGAGTCACTGAAGAAAACTAACTTGAAATGATGCCAGAAATAAAAAGCTAAATAAACCAAATGAAACCTCAGTGGAAAGCTTCTCCAATAGAATGAATCATGTGGGAAGTAGAACATCAGAGCTGGAAGACAAGGTGAGCAGTTGGATCATACTAGAAAGGTCAACAATAAATTTATAAAAAGACATGAACAAAACATGGAGTGCTTTGAGACACTATGAAAAAACCAAACCGTCTATGGCCGTACCATCCTGAATGCGCCTGATCTCTTCTGATCTTGGAAAAGACCAAACCTTAAGATTACAAGCATAGAAGAAGGAGAAAAGTAGCAGACCACAAGCATTGAATATGTTTTCAACAAGGCCATAAAAGAAGTATTTCTGTATACACAGAATGAAGCATGCGATGGTACAAGAGAATTTATAGAACTCCAAATAGACCAGACAGAAAAGAAATGAGCAATGACATACTGTAGTTAAAAGACTTGTTTTAATTACTGTTCTATTACAGCAAAGAGTCGCCATTACTAAGGCAAGTTATAAAAGTGAGCATTTAATTGAGGCCTGCTTATTGTTTTAAGGGTTAGAGTCCATGACCATGGCACTAGGGAGGCGGGCATGACACTGGAACTGTAGCTGAGAGCTCTCATATGTCCACAAGCAGGAGGCAGAGAAAGGCCACACCTCCTAATCCTTCTTAAACTCTCCACCAACTGGGAACCAAATATTAAAATATATAAGCCAGTGGAGGCCACTCTCACCCAAACCACCACAACACTGAAAACACAGAATAAAGGCTATTGAAAGGTGTAAGAATAAAAAGTCAAGTCAGTGGTAAGGGCAAGGCCATCAGAATGATACGTGATTATTTGACAGAAACTTTTAAAGCTAAAAGGCCATGGAAAGACGTATTCCAGGTTGGAGAAGATGACAACTGCCAATATAGACTATTATATCTAAGAAAACTAATCAAAGCCTAGGACAAGATGGATTTAGTGAATTCTGCCAGAACTGACATTACTACTACCCAAGTTATTCCTTGAGGTAGAAAAGGAAGTCTTCCAAACTGTTTTTTTGAGATGCTTATATCATATCAATACCCAAACCAGATAAAGACAAAACAAAAAATAAAATTATAGATTGATCTTCCTGATAAATATAGATGCAAAATATTTTTAATAAAATCTGATGAACTGAATTCAATAACAATGGCAATTCAATGCAACAAAGTTGCTTTTATTCCAGAGACAAAATGAGAGTTCATCAAGCATAAATAATAAATGTTATCTATTTCATAAGCAGACTCAAGGATGGAAATTACATCATCTTATTAGATACAGAAAATTACTTGAGAAAATACAGTATCTTTTCATAATAATTCATGGGGAAGTTATAGATGGAATATAACAATAAAGGCTGTATGTGACAAACTAACCAAGATAATGCTAAAGGAAGAAAAATTCAAAGTTCCCACTAAGATCAGGAACAAAGCAGAGGTGTCCTCTTAATTCCTATTCAATATAATGCTGGGAATCTTGGCTACCACAATAAGAAAAGAGAAAGAAATATAAGGGATACAAATACAAAGAGGTCAAGATATTCCTATTTGCAGATGATATGATTCTTTATATATGAGACCCCAAAGAACTTCTTGGAGTTGATAAATTATTTCAGCAAAATTACAGGATACAAAATTAACACAAAAAAGTTGGTGTCCTCTCTGTATACCAATGACAAAATAAGAAATCAAAGAGATGGTCCTATTCACAAGCAGATGCAGACAAACACACACACACACACACACACACACACACACACACGCACGCACGCATGCACGCACGCACGCACGCACACCTGGGAATGAACCCAAGCAGAGAAAGTGAAGACTTTTATCTAAAGTGAAAATTTTAAGACCTCAAAGAAAGAAATTGAGGAAGATTCTAGAAAATGAAAAGATATACCATACTCATGGATTAGGAAATTTAATATTACGAATCATCATCTCCCCCCCCCAATCTATAGATTCAGTGAAATATCTATCAAACATCTTGAGTCATTCTTCAAAAGTGATCCAAAAACTTATATGGTGGCACAGAATACCAAGATAGTCAACGCGATCCTGAGAAAGAAAAAAAAAACTAGAAGATATATTATCCTACCTAATTTCAAATTACATCATGGAGCAATAGTAATAAAAACAGCATGTTACTAGCATAAGACCAGACACAGGTCAATGGAATCAAATGGAGGACCCAAACACAATTCCATATAACAGCAGTTGCCTGACAGCTCCCCAAGATGGCAAAAGAAAGCACAGGAAAAGTGACAGCATCTTTAAAAATGGTACTGGAAATGAAAGATCCTTAGCACTCACCATGCATAACACTCTAGTGAATGAAGGACCAAAACCTAAGATCTAGTATCTTGAGTCTGTTAGAGAAAAAAACAGGGGATGCACTTCAACTTAAGGTGATAAGGAAGAACTTTCTGATAAGATTATAACAGCCTAGGCATAAGGCTAATAATTAATACTTGAGATTTCATGAAAATAATAATAATAAAAATCCCCACTCTACCACAAAGGGAACTGTGACATGAATAAATAAGAAACCCACAGAATGGGAGAAAATCTTTGCCAGCTATTCACCTGATAGATTATTAGTGTCTAGAATAGGCAAATAACTAAAAACAGGGGTGAAAAAAAACCTTAAACAAGAATCACACTTATTTTGGAGGAGGTGGGCAATGATAGGCTTGCTCGAGTAGATAGCCTCATAGCTATCCACATATGGGTGGACCTAACTAGACTTAATAGGTTATTAGAGGGAGCAAGGGTGAGGGCAAGCATTAGAGTAAAATGAAATTGGGAGGGGATATTATAGGGAGATGAAGAGCAGGAGAGGAGAAAAAGGATGGATTTGATGATATGACATTGTATGTATGCATAAAATTCTTAATAATAAAGGAAATTACAAAAGCCTTTTTAGTATGAAATGCAGTATAGTTCAGAAAACAAACTTGTAGCTTGAAATAATCATTTTATAGTGACTACTCATGCAAGTCCTACGGTGAAATGAAATATTACTCCTTCTATTAGCCCATCTAGCATGCTACCAAGCTTTTCTGCAAGGGTACTCTATATTTTGACTATTATTACAGCCATTGTCCACTGTTCTTCAGAGGTCTAAGGCATATTCCTGAACAGTTTATATCTTCTGCTTTTCTCTGCCCTGGTATACCTTTAAGTATTTTGAATCTTTAGGATTTCCCTTTTAATTTCCTAATTTTTTTCTTGTACCCTAGTCGTCTTTTTATTTATATTTTTCTTCTTTTATATATTACATCCCAACCACAATTTTCCTCTCCTTCCTCCCTTCCTAGTCCCTCCCTCCCAAATCACTTCTTCACTTCAGAAAAGGGCCTCCCAGGGATATCAACCAAGTATGACATGCCAAGTTGCAATAAGAATAAGGTACCTCCTTTCCTATTAAGGCTGTATGAGGTAACCCAAAAGGAGGAAAAGTGTCCCCCAAACAGGCAAAAGAGTCAGAGGCAACCCCTCACTCCTACTGGTAGGAGTCCCACATCAAGACCAAGTTACACCATCATACCATATATGCAGAGGTCTGGGTAAGACCCATGCAGGCTCCATGATTATCAGTTTAGTCCCGGTGAGCCCCTGTGAGCTCAGGTTAGTTGAATACTGGGTTTTCTTGTGGTGATCTTGACCCCTCTGGCTCCTTCCTCCTCTTCTTCCACAAAATTCATCTAGCTCTGTCTAATGTTTGGCTGTGGATCTCTGCATCTGTTTCCGTCAGTTGCTGGATGAAGCCTCTCTGATAATGACTATGCTAGGGTCCTCTCTGTGAGTATAGCAGAGTACTAGGAACCATGTCACTGACTTATGTTTTTCTAGTTGTGTCTGATTCTATTCTAGGTCTCTGGGCTATCTGGCCTATGATTCCTGGCTCTTCACGCAGTAGCAGGGGTGGGCTCCCTCTTGTGGCATGGTTCTCAACTTGGACTGGTCATTGGTTGGTCTCTTCCACAATTTCTGCATCACCTTTACCCCAGCACGTCTTTCAGGCAGGACAAATTATAGCTGGAATGTTGTGAGGCTAGGCTGGTGTCCCAGTCCCTTCACTGGAAGTTTTGCCTTAGATCTTAGTCACTTGTGTTCCTTTTGTAGATACCTCATGCAAGTAGACACATTCTTTTTTTTCTGTGACTGGCTTATTTCACCTGGTATGGCATCTTTAAAGCTGTCCTTATTAATGTTGCCCTTATTAGATAATTTCCTTCCTTTTAAAGTCCGAATAGCTCCCATAAAAATTCCAACACAATTCTTTACAGACCTTGAAAGAGCAACCATTAACTTCATATGGAAATGTAAAAGACCCAGGATGGCCACAACAATTCTGTAAAATAAAAGAACTTCTAGCAACACCAACATCCCTGATTTCAAGCTATACTACAGAGCAATAGTAATAAAAACTTCATGGTATTGGCATAGAAACAGACAGGTTGATCAATGGAACCGAATTGAAGACCTAGAAATAAACCCACACTCCTATGGGCCCTTGATTTTCAACAAAGAAGCCAAAACCATACAATGGAAAAAAAAGAAAGCATCTTCAACAAATGGTGCTGGTCTAACTGGATGTCTGTATGTAGAAAAATGCAAATAGTCCTGTATTTATCACCCTGAACAAAACTCAAGTCCAAGTAGATCGAAGACCTTGACATTAAACCAGAGACTCTAAATTTATTAGAAGAAAAAGTGGGGGAAAGTCTGGAAATCATTGGCATAGGAGATAACTTCCTGAACAGAACACCAACAGCACAGGCTCTGAGAACAATTAACGAATGGGATCTCATGAAACTGAAAAGTTCTGTAAGTCAAAGGACACTGTCAACAGAACAAAACAGCAGCCTACAGATTGGGAAAAGATCTTCACCAAGCATCTAAAATATACAAAGAACTTGAGAAATTAAACATCAACAAATCAAATAATCCAATTTAAAAATGGGGTACAGAGCTAAACTGAGAATTCACAACAGAGGGATCTCAAATGGCTGAAGCACTTAAAGAAATGTTCAATGTCCTTAGTCATCAGAGAAATGCAAATCAAAACGACTCTAAATATTCTTACAGCAGTCAGAATGGGTAAGATCAAAATACCAAGTGACAAAACATGCTGGAGAAGATGTGGAGAAATGGGACCCCTCCTCCATTGTTGGTGGGAGTGCAAACTTGTATAATCTTTCTGGAAATCAATCTGGTGCCTTCTCAGAAAATGGAGAATAGTTCTACCTCAAGACCCAGCTATACCACTCCTGGGCAAAAGATGCTCCACCAGAAAACAAGAACATTTGTTCACCTATGTTCATAGTGGCTTTATCTGTACTAGCCAGGAACTGGAAACAACCTAGATGAATGGACTCAGAGATTGTGGTACATTTACAGAATGGGATACTACTCAGCTATTAAAAACAAAGAAATCAGGAAAATTTGCAGAGATCCAAGATGGCTGCCACGAGAGGAAACTGTGTCTGAGCAGTAGGACAGAAGAAACAATGCAGCAACCAGGAGACTGAACTCTGGGACCTAAAACACCAGCATTGGTGATTGCCAGGTGAGTGGAACTCCTATGGTGAGAAAATCAAGTGGGAAAACCTTAGGGACACCCAGTTATTCCCCGGAAAAATCTCCGGGTGACCAGCAGCGCACAGCTCTGATCTGAACAAGCAGCCGCACTGGGCACCCGCAGCCGCCATAATAGACTGGATCACACAGTCTCCTGGGCAGTCTGAGGAGGAACGAGTACCATTTTCACTGATCTGCACACTGCGGGCGCACACTGCACACTTCTGTGAGTCCACCAGCAAGTCTGAGAAGGACCCGGGTTCTGCTTCAACCCACGGGTGTACAGCAGGCGCACACCTATCACCTCGCGGAACCACCCCATACTGAGAGGGTCGGGGAACCGTTTTGACCAGACTGCACACTGCGGGCGCACACTGCACGCTTCCAGTCCGCCAGCAAAAACCTCAGTCCCTGTGTGTGTCCACAGGCCAGACAGAGAAGGCCTCGGGCACCATTTCAGACAGGCCTGCATACAGAGGATGCACACCACTCGGTAACGCCTGCAACCAACCCAAAACCACTGTGTGTGCCCCAAATATCATCTCAGATCATGGTGCACAGCCCCTGGCCCAGAAGGGGGTGCCAAATCTCCAGTCCAGGGGAGAGCCCTTAGCAGCAAGCCCAAGGCAGAGTGCACAGACCCCAGCTGACATCTCAAAACGGGACACTCAAACTCTAGCACAGAATGAGGAGTAAAGCGTCCAGACCAGAGGGGTGACCAGGCTGCAGTGCTCACAGCTTCTAGCACAGATCATGAAGCTGGGCACTCATCGCCCACAACAGAGTTCAACTGAGACAAAAACACACACTAACAAACCACTGGAAATCCCTGATCTTCTTAAAGAATACTCCTGACACAAGAGATAGACAGTTTCAGACTGAAGTACATCCTTAAAGCACAAACAGCTCCCTGATTATATATAAACAAATGCCCAGAAATCGGCAAAAGAACTCACCCAACAAAAATCAGGACACCATGGCCCCACCAGAAACACCCAAAAGCAGTGGAGATTTTAATTCAGCAGAGACACAGGAAAATTATGTTAAAGCTTTGATTATGCAGATATTGGAGGAACAAAAAGAGAGACAAAAAGAGGAAATGAACAAGGCCCTCAAAGA
>JAQQSO010002167.1:0-14616 GCA_028658305.1 Pachyuromys duprasi | reverse complement strand
AGTACAAGTTTACTCACAGCTTCCCTGCGTAGACTGCCCTGACTCTTCTGATCATCATGTCTAATAAAGATAAGCATGTTTATCTAGCAGAATTTTAAACCTGCAATATGGCTGCTCCAATAACTACAAAATACTTTATAAGCTTTGGTGATGTGGCTGGAATACACAACTTTACTACACAACTTTAATCCTGAACAATAGCATCAAATTGATAAATCACAGAAAGATTCGACAGGATAGGATGAGAGTATGCCCAACTCTCAAGAGAATGGCCCAGAAAAGAGAAGGAATTTAAAAGAAGGGAATGGAGAGAGTTCAGTCCATTCTGTCAGGTGGGAGTCAGTGCAGTAAGTGCAGTTCAGTAGAGTTGAGTTTATTCCTGAATTCATGCAGTTCAATGCAGGTCAGCAGAGGCAATTAAAGCTAGAGAATAAGAAGAAACAAGAAGGAGGACCCTAGGTAAGAGGACCAATCCTCACTCATAAAGGCAAATTGGATGGACATCAGAAGAGAGAGGAAACAGGGAACAGGACAGGAACATACAACAAAGGGCCTCTGAAAGACTCTAACCAATAAGGCATCAAAGTAGATGCTGAGACTCATAGCCAAACTTTTGCCAGAGTGCAGAGAATCTTATTAAAGAAGGGAAAGGACAGGAGCTCCACAAGGAGAGCAACAGAGATAAGAAATCTGGGCCCATAAGTGTTTTCTGAGACTGATGCTCGAAACAGGGACCATTCATGAAGATAACCTAGAACTGCTGCTCAGATGTAGCTCATGGCAGCTCAATCTCCAAGTGGGTAGCCTAGTAGTAGGAACATGGACTGTCTCTGACATGAAATCAGTAGCAGGTTCTTTGATTAGCTCCCCCTGGGGGGGGGGAGGTGCAGCCTTACCAGGCCACAGAGGAAGACAATGCAACCAGTCCTGATGAGATCTAATAGGCTAGGGTCAGATAGAAGGAGAGGAGGACCTCCTCTATCAGTGGACTTGAGAGAGGCGGGGGGTAGATGAGGAAGGGAGGGTGGGATTGGAAGGGAATGAGAGAGGGGGCTACAGATGGAATACAATGTGAAAAGCTTTAATAAATAAAAAATAATAAAAATTAAAATTAAAAAGGAGCCAGAAGATTAAAACAAATTACCAGAGTTAGTTAAGGAGAAGCAAAGCAATTCAGTTAGAAGCAAAGAGAAGCAAGATTGAATCAGTCAGATTGGACCAGAAGAGCTGGGTTGAAACAACCAGCCAGAGTTCAGAAAGAGCTTGTTCAGCAGTAGATATCCAACATGACAATTACATCTGGAAAAGAAAAATTGCTTTTAAATATTTCCATACACTTATCATTCATCTCAATTTTATTTCTAATGTTTAAGATTTTTCTCAGTTCATGAATAAGGTTAACTTCCCTAGTCGCTAAGACATATTTCATTTTCCCATGCTTATAAAGTAGTTTTGTGTGTTATTCTAGAAATGCTGTAATAGTATCTTTTGCCTTTATGTCCATGATATATAGAAATATGAATACACACATATATTTTATGTGTACACAATGGATCCGCACATATTATATTTAGTATGGAATGTGATATGAAAGAAAATGTTACCCATATCTACATATTTGAGTATCCCTGAAAAATATTTGCTTTTTTTTACATTTTTATCTTTATTGAAGCTTTTCTGTTGATGTGAGTTGTATAGATTTGTACTAGCACACATTCTATCATCTAAGTGTTTATGCAAGGTGTTTTTATTCATGTATGTAGCTTTCAATTAAATATCAAAATGAGATAATTATATTTGGTCATAAACAGTAATTAAAATTATTCCAAAATTTTTAATTTCCAGGAAAAAATGAGTATTTTATTTGGCATTGTTTTATAACATTTGGAGAAAAAGGCATTTTAATATCTTTAGTGTTCTTTCTCATTAAGACCTTCCACAGCCTTTGGGATATTTTATAATCTATGTCTGCAACCCTTATTCTTCAGAATGCACAGAAATTTTACAACACAATTAACGTGTCTCAAGCATTTTCTGCTCTTTAAATAAATGTTTACCTTTGCTTAATATATATGTATGGTGGTGTGCATGCATGCACACAGCTGTACTGAGTAGCAGTATGCCTATGCATATGTGTGGAGGTTATAAAGCAGCTTCAAGGAGTCAAAGCAATTCTTTCACCACGTATGTTCTGTGGTTAGACCTCTGTGTTGGGCTTAGAATTAAGAGACTGTACCCACTGAGCCATCTGGTCCTGCCTTTTTTATTTTTATGAGATAATAAATATTTTTGTGCCTGTGGCTTCTTTGTTAAAATAGAAACACATCGAGCTTCTTATGAAGGTTTGACCTTAATTTTCCAATCAAATCCTTCTCCCCTTTTATTCTGTTGTATGGTTTTTGTATCTTCATAATTTTGATGCCTGTAAGTAACTGTAAGAGATGTTTTCTTGACCTCTGTAACATTAACTGTTTCCATGAAGAAACACTCTAGAGCACAGAGTTAAGAAACTACAATTCAGTGTCAAGTTTATAGAAGATATCCATTTAATATTACAAAACTTAGAGTGAAAATGGTGAAATACATATTTTAATCTCCTACTTGTATTGTTGCTGTGTACAATAGTAGTCATTGTTCATTGCACCAAGATAAAATGTTTAATTGATTGGGTAAAAATTAACTTTTTCATCTTTCAAAATGCATTTGCTATAGGTCTGCTACAACAGCATTGGTAAAAGAAGAAATAAACCACTACCATTTGTAGATGCTACCTACATACTAGACAACTTGTTATTTAGAGTATAGCAATTGCTAACACACCGGTGCCATGGTGCTGGGTCCCAGTTAGATATGGTACACAAAGTAAGCATTGCTTCAGAGAGGCACAAGGAGCCCTAGGCCTACCTATTGGATAAATAGCAGAGACAGGTTCACAAGTACTAGTAAATGATCTGTCCCAAGGTGGCCAGCTGTGGTCATGATGCTGTCTAGGAGATTCTATGACTACCCAGAAGACCACTAAGCATTTGGAGATAGAAATATCTCCTAATGTATATAAAAAATATCTATATCCCCTAATGTATACACACACACATATTTATATACACACAAGGAAGGAGTATGTAGTGTTGTTCTGGGCTACCTCCCTCAAGATGATCTCTTCTAGTTTCATCCATTTGCCTGCAAGTTTCATAATTTCCTTGTTTTTAATAGCTGAGTAGTATTCCATTGTGTAAATGTGCCACAATGTCTGTATCCATTCCTCAGTTGAGGTGACATCTGGATAAAGCTGCTATGAACATAGCTGAGCAAATGTTCTTGTTGAATGGTGAAGCACCTGTCAGGTATGTGCCCAAGAGAGGTATAGCTAGATTTTGAAGTAGTGCTAGTTTAAATTTTCTGAGAAAGCACCGGATTGATTTCCAGAGTGATTGTACAAGTTTCCACTCCCACCGGTAATGGAGGAGGGTTCCTATTTCTCCACATCCTCTCCAGCATGTGTTGTCACTTGAGTTTTTTATCTTAGTCATTATGACGGGAGTAAGATGGAATCCAGAGTTGTTTTGATTTGCGTTTTCCTGATGATTAAGGACTTTGAGCATTTCATTAAGTGTTTCTCTGACATTGGGTACTCTTCTGTTCTGAATTCTCTGTTTAGCTCTGTACCCCATTTTTTAACTGGATTATTTTGTTTGTTGGAGTTTAATTCCTTGAGTCCTTTATATATTCTGGATATTAGCCCTCTGTTAGATGTAAGGTTAGTGAATATGTTTTCCCAGACTGTTGGCTGTTCTTTTGTTCTGTTGACAGTGTCCCTTTCTTATGCCAGGCTACAGAAGAAGAGGATTCAGTCAGTCCTAATGAGACTTGATAGACTAGGGTCAATTGGCAAAGGAGGAGGACTTCCCTTCAGTGGACTAAGAGAGGGAGATAGGGGTTGAAAATGGAGGGAGGGAAAGAGTGGAGATGAGGTAGAGGGCTACAATCAGGATTAAAATTAGATTTTTTTTAAATAATTCTGTTTCACAGATAGAGAGAACCAAAACCAAATAATAGACTGGGCTTGGTGAGTTTGTGGAAGAGTGGGGGCTGTGGGCAAAAATTGAGGGAACCAGAGAAATCAAGACTACCATATGAAAACCTGCAGAGTCAACTGACTTGGGTCCATGGGGGCTCATATAGACTGAACCACCAACTCAAAAGCATGCATAGGCTGGACCTAAGCCCCCTACACATATGTAGCAGATGAGAAGTTTGTTCTTCATATGGGTCTGCTGTCAATTAAATCAGGGGCTGACTTAGACTCTGTTGCCTACCCTTGGATCTCTTTCCCAATGTCTGGCCTCAGTGGGAGAGAATGTGCCTAGTCTTACAGCAATATGAGGTACCACAGTGGGCTGGTACCCATGATAGTGGTGGTAGGGGATTCCCTTTTACTGAGGATTGGAGGACAGGGGAATGCAGGAGAGAGTATGAGGGTGTCACTGGGAGAAGAGGAGAGAAGGGGCTGTGATCAGGATGTAAAGTGAATAAAGAAGAAGAGCAACATCAACAACAAAATGAGTTCTGTTTCATGCCTCTGTCTATAGTCTGTCTTGACAGAACATATGACCAAAAATGAGTTTCTACAGAACTTTGCAACAGCTTGATGGGTGGTTATAACTGTGAGACTTATACTAAAATCAGGAAATCATTAACCTGCAACACATCTCAGTGGGCTACAGTGATTGGCATGTAAGTCTTACAATCTGAATTTGATCTGCAGAATCCACATGAAAATAAAGGTTGAAGGAGAAAACCACCTCCATCATTGTTCTTTGACCTCATGTGTAACACAGCATGTGCCCAAAGGAACACATCATAAACCGTGAATACACACACACAAACACAAAGACACAAATGGGTGTATGTATACAATAAATAATAAGTACAATCTTAAAAACACATACTACATTAATAAATGTACTCTGAAACTATATAATATGGAACAACTAATATTTTTCAATTTGGCTCACTTTATACTCAAATATATAAGCATATTTTCTGTGCTTAATTGTTGGCTTTTCTTATATTTAAATAGTTTCTCAAGAAAAGCAAGGTTGTTATCACTTCCCATTAAATTTAGAATCTGAGCAATGAATACAGTGTTTTTCTTTACTATTATTTGAAGAAAAGCTGATCAACTAAATCCAGCTCTTTTCACCTGTGTGACTACCTCAAGCTTGATTAACATAAATATTGCTACAGGTATATATAAACTAAGATAAACCTACAAAATTACTTTTGGTCTTTCTTCTCTTTCTGTAGTTTGATAAGGTAGTTCTAAAAGAAACTATTTTATGTTTATTCATATAAATGTAAATAAAATGCAAATAGTTTTAAAATCCCATTCCTAATGGATGAACCATATATTAGCCAATTGGTTTATCTAACACCCATCCAAGTACTAATCAGACATGACCCTGCCTACCTTTAATGATCTGATAAGCTCAGGGTTCAACCATATTATTGTTCTTAATCGCCATGTGTATTTGTATTTATATTCATACTTCTGCAAATTAAAATGCTAAACACCTGTAAATTCCACTGATTTTAGATTTACAAAAGATGTGATACAAAAGCATATTATGAACTTTGTTTTTATTATGTTTAATTTATCTATCATCTATACATCCTGATCATAGCCCCCTCCTTTTTGTTGTTCCAGTTCCTCTATTCCACCTTTTTCACCGGATTCTTTCTCCCCTCATTCTCAAAAAAGTGTAGCTCCCTCCCTTCCATCCTACACCATCACATCAAGTCACATCAGGACTGAGCTCCCCTTCATCCACTAAGACCAGGCAAGGCAGCCTGCTTAGGGAAAAGTGATAGAAAGCTGGCAGCAGAATCCATGTCGTAGATGGCACCTCTCAACTTATTAGGGGATAGATATGAAGACCAAAATGACCATTGGTTACTTATGGGTAGGGGGCTGAGGTCAAGTCCATGCATGCTGTTTGGTGCTTTCATCTCTGTAAGCTGGCAGGTCTAATTTAGTTTACTGTGTTGGTCTTCTCCCACTATTGTTACTAACTTTAAATAAGAGAAACTTTTTTCCATGAATAATTTCAATATATTTCTAAAATAATTAGCACATTTTGGTTAAATAATTCCTAAATAGTTGTAGTTCCAGTCTCTTTACAATTGAAGAGAAATGTCATTCTAAATGAAACATATGATTACCTTGATGGTGGTTTTCAATTGTATTGGGCAGTCAGCCAAACATGAATATACTTATAGAAACAGTAACCTACTTAATTGTTCAAGACCCTCATGAATTTTGACATGATGATTATAAAACCAAATGTAAATTATATTTTGTTTTGGAAGAAAAATATTTCTTTATCAGAATATAATCTGTGGTTTAACTTGGAAAAAGTATTTTGGTTCCTTAAGAACTATAAAGTGATATGACTCTGTGAAACAGCACAAAGGACTCTTTCTGAGTTGCTGCCTTTACAGTACTTACTACAAAGTTACTGGATAGCAATCATGTGATTATTTACTGTTGTAAGAAATTTTTTAAAATGAGTGTTGTGTTATATAATATTTATTATTAGTCCTAAGATTATCACCACAGTATTACTTAACCCACTATCACAAATAACAAGACACAGACACCTGTTAGATTTGATAATTGCCTTATTTACTTTGGGCTGGACAGATTTTTTTCTACCTACACTGGCTCAATAACCTCACCATCCATCTTCCAGTACCCATCCAATGTCATCGACCTTAATCTTCCTCATCTGGTCTACCTTTCATCCCTAATCCCATGGTACTTGATTCTATTCTTCACCTGGGTCTTTTCACACCATTATTGGAGTTCTTCCTTTCTGCCCATGTGGTTTTACCTCCACACTACCCCACAATGAAATCCTCCTTCCTCCTCTCTTCCTATCTGTCTGTTTAGCATGATTCTCTCCGAAACCCCAAATCCCAGGAACCTTATCCTCACCTAACCCATTCTGCTCTCCTCAGGTATAGGCTGATTAATTAACCAATCAAGTATGTCTTAGGCAGGCTCACAAAACAAAGATAGGTGTAACCAAATCTTGAGGGCCTACATTAGAATTACCCTCAACAATTTATTTAAAAATGTATGGTTTTGTAAAATTTCCTTTTTTCCCTTTGCTTCTTTGTCTTTCTTTCTTTTTCTTTCTTTCTTCCTTCCTTCCTTCCTTTCTTCCTTTCTTCCTTTCTTTCTTTCTTTCTCTCTTTTTTCTCTTTCCTTCTCTTTCTTTCTTTCTTTCTTTCTTTCTTTCTTTCTTTCTTTCTTTCTTTCTTTCTTATTTCTTTCTTTCTTGTCACTTTGGCCTTGAGGCTTTTGCCCTTATCTGTATCTCCTACTGTATTCATTTTTTTTATTTAACTTTAACACTACTGGATGATTCTATTTTAGACTTTTCTCTCTCCATCTTTTAGATTCTCCTTTTTACAGCTTCTTTGAAATGATGATAACATTTTCATGTAAGTTGTATCTTTTCCCAAATTTATTGGACCCTTCTGGCTAGTTAGAACCAATTTATTTGATGAATCAGATATGTCATTAGTCTTTTTCAAAGTTATTTTACATGCTTCTTGTCTTTTTCCACTCAGAAATAATGTCCTATAGGATGCTGAGCAAAGATATTCTATGAAGAAATTTAGGTTAGTATGTTTTTAAAGTCTTTTTAAAAAATCATTGTTGTGTGGGGTTTGGAGCCATTTAATTTTTGTGATTGCATTTACTTACAAAAATTCAGTATCTTATAAAAGACCTATGATTTGTAATTTTTGATGATATTTGGGCATGATTACAGGATGGATTGCAGCCTCACATCTGTGTGGTGATCACTCAAAAATATTACAAGGAGCAAGAGGCAGAAAATGTATGCACCAGTAATATGCAGGACATTGGAAGTAAAACTGGCATGATAATATATTGTGTAGGTTGATTATAGAAATGCTTCAGACAGTGTAAAATAAGAACACCATTGTACTACATCCAAGACAAATATTCAGTAAGGTATGAGGAAGCAGTTTACCTCAGCACAAATAATATATATGTGAGTTAATCACTTTCTCTTTAAAACAAATATTGCATAGCATTAAATAAGTTCATAGAAATAGCTTAAACATAATTTATTTAAGAAAATATTGCCGAGATTAATAACCAAACTTTTGACAGAGTGCAGGGAATCATAAAAAAGAAGAGGTAGCTAGGAAGACCTGAAGAGGACAGGAGCTCCACCAGGAGAGCAACAGAACCAACGTATATGGGCTCAGGGGTATTTTTTGAGACTGATACTCCAACCAAGGTATTTTCATGGATATAATCTGGAACCCCTGCTCAGATGTAGCCTATGGCAGTTCAGTCTCCAAGTGGGTTCATTCTCCAATAGGAACAGGGACTGTCTCTGACATGAACTCAGTGGCTGGCTCTTTGACCCCCTGAGGGAGGAGCAGCCTTGCCAGGACACAGAGGAGGACATTGCAGCCAGTCCTGATGAGACCTGGTAAGCTATGGTCAGATGGAAGGGGAGGAGGACCTCCCCTATTGGTAGACTTGGAGAGGGGTATGGGAGGAGATGGGGGAGGGAAGGTGAGATTGGGAAAGAATGAAGGAGGGGGTTACAGCTGGGATGCAAAGGGAATAAAAAGTAATTAATGAAAAAATTAAAAGCTTAATTAAAAAGAAAAAAATTAATTAATAATAATTGCTGTTCAATAAGTCTATAGATTTTTAAGGACAGTTATTTAGATCCAATTATGCTCAAATATGAGCTACTTTCATTTTACTTTAAATTTATTTATTCTTTACTGTGTATGTTGTATATGGTCATGTGTGTATGTATTTGTGTGTATACATAGTTGTATGTAATTGGGCAAAAATATTTTACAGTGTACATGTGGACATCAAAGGCAACTTTAGGAATACATCACTCTGAGGAGTGTAAGTTTGGTACATTGGTTCTGGAGAAAAAAATATGAGCAGTGACAACAGTTTTCAATATGGAATCAAATCATTTCCCTTTACATAATAACTTAATTATAGTTTGCCAAAACCATTCATGGATTTTATCGGCCATTTTGATGAAATTTGCAATAACTCTGTTAGCAGAAAAAAACAGATGTCTTTAAAATGTAGGTGAAATCAGAGGTATATTTCTATAGGAAATATTCAAGCATTTTATTCCTAGATTTCCTTGTTCTTATAAAATATCTGTTAGCCTAGCTGGATGATTTAGCTGTTTATCTAACACTGCATTCTTACATGGTCTAAGGAAAATGAAATTTTCAGTTAATAATTATTTCATATTTTAATTAATCAATCTTTGGGTAGTATTAAAATAATACTAACACCCTTCTTTGTAGCAAGTCGTGTATTCCCAGTAGGTAGGTGAACCTTCATTACAATCCAATGAGCAAGGTCAAATTATCTGGGAGAATGACAACATTTCATTTTCTTCCAACTTTTGATACCAGTAGTCTAAAGTGGAAGCATACAAGATATTTTGTTACTAATGGCAATTTCTTCCTTAAGAGCAATAAATTAAGGTAATTACATTTAAGACTGATCTACATCAAGTTCAGTAACTTAAGGAAAATGGTCTTTCAAGATTCTCAAGGGTGTTAGCCTCCACAGTATTTCAGTTCCCACTGGCCTCTTGGTATGAATGATTCGGTCAGCACTAGATCTGCTACTTTTAAGATGAAGTTGTTGGGGTTTGAGAATAGCCTGCACTGGCCAATCAGACACCAGACTAAGTACAATGAAAGTTTATTGAACACCAAGCAAAGACTGACAAATCAGGGACATATTAGACTCAGGATCCAAACTCTGAGCAGAGACAGTTCTTAAAGGGGGAAAAAAAAAAAACATAACCAAATAAGAAGAATCAATTACAGGGATCTCGTGTCTAACAAAGCAAAAAGAATTAATTTTGTTCTAAGCACATTATATCTAGGTAGCTGGACAAAGCTTTTTAAGCTGTTTGGCTAGGATACAGGGGAGCTTAGAGACTATCCAGTTCTCTGTGTTTCTAGGAAAAGGGAATATAGCAAAGTACTGTGGTTTCTTTGTTTATTAAAAAGATAGAACATATATCATAAAGTCAAGCAGAATATTCAACAAATATAGAATTGTTAGTAAAAGGTTATTCAAGTTCTCAGCCAGTCAAAGCATGAAAAATTGAACTTAATTACACCTCATGGTCAAAATGGAAACAAAAACCAAAATGGCTGTGGTTATGCCAGGCAGTGTAGCCGACACATGTCTGGACATGTGTCAATGTTGGTATGCCTCAACAAAGTCATTATTTTAAGACTTCAACTTCTCTGGTCTCTAGCTGGAGGAAATGATAATTTCTTTTTATGTTACTAAGGAGATACCACTGGGTCTCGCACATAATCTTTAATTGCTGGTTAATTTATTTTCTATCATGTATTATTAATTTTTCATTAAAACATCCATCACCCCTAGTGACTATCAACACCCTCTACAGGTCTTATGACTTTTTACCTGTATTTCGGTATTATTGATCTATTTTCTCACTACTGTTAGTAAACAACATGAATTTATCAACTTTTAATTTCTAAGTTACAGTGCTAAATATAAGGTGAACAGGAGGTATTTGATCGCCAAAGGAATATTTCAGAGTACCTGTCATTAATTGTCTCTAGAATATGTGCTGTAAAAGGAAGTTTGTGTTACTGTAGTTCTATGTATAGCAACCTCAAAGACAACATCTTCAATGAAGTAAGGAGTAGCAACATAAAGCAGAAAGAAGTTGCACTGAAACAGAACAGTCAAAGTAAAGAATCTGCTCATGAATCAGTCATTGAATGTGCTTGCCTCCTGGGGATACTCTCTTTTAGAAAAGCAGAATTCATAGGATCCTAGGGCAACAGTCAAATTGCAACCAAGGAGATACTCTCTTGGAAGCTCATATAATGAATTTTTTCCTTCTAATACAATAGTCTGATTAGCATACTGCAAACACACTATATCAGTTTAGTTAAATATGTATACTCAAACTTTAAAATGTCTTCTAATAAGTCATATGAATATAATTTTCTTGGAAACACATTTTAAAATATTTTTTAAAAAAATTTGAGGATTCTAAATGTGAGTATTGTATTTACATTTTTCTCCCATTACTCTTCCTCTCCAACCTCTGCGTTCCCCTATTCCCTCCCAAATTCATGAACTCTTCTCCTTTAATTATTATTTTATATGTATATGTCTATAATTGCACACATGTTTATAATTTACTAAATCCATTTAGCTTTGTTCATATTTACATGTGTCCCAAATTGACCTCTTGAAATTGAACAACCAATCTGGGGACTTATCTTTGGAGGGAACTGACACTCCTTAACTAAGCAGATATTAGTTAACTGTGGCTCTCCATTTGGGTTGGGACCTGTGAAATTGTCCCTATCCATGTTGTCATATCAACTATCTGATCATACTCAAGTGTTCTTATTGCTGAGAGGTCACAGGTACAGCTTCTCTGATATATATATGTCACTGTGTCATAGCAGTTGTCTTTTCCAGGTTCTGGCAGTCTTTTTGCCACGTCTTCCATGATTTTCCCTTGGCCTTAGGTATCAGGGGTGTAGTTGGGTATTTGTTGTTATTGGTTGTCTCTGATAGCCTGAAGGTAAATCCTCTTTGCTGATGATACTACTTATTTCAGACACAGGGTTTCTAGAAGACAATCCACAAATGATGTGGAAGCCTCTTTCCCAAGGATTCTTTCTCAGCTTATTAGAAGGTGCTGTTCAACCTGCCCAGAGAGAGGAACAATGGATAGTTCTATTCATCAGTAAAAACCTATAAACCACAACCAGTATTGGGTGAGGGATATATCCTCAAAGATGCGATAGTGACATGTTCATATTGGGTGTGCAAGGTAAGGTTACTATTGCTATGATGACACCAAAGCAAGTAGGGGGAAAGGGTTTATTTGACTTATACTTCATTATCACAGTTTTTCACTAAAGGAAGTCAGAACATGAACTCAAACATGACAGGAAGCTGGAGTCAACAACTGATGCAGAGGTCATGTAAAGCTTTTGCTTCCTCATAATAACTTACTTTGCCATCATTCTTACAGAACCTAAGATCACCATCCTAGAGACAGCACAATCCATAACTGGCTGAGCCCTTCCCTATCAACCAGTAATTAAGATAATCTCCCACAGCCAGATTTTATGAAGGTATTATCTCAGTTGACGTTTCCTGTTTTCAATGACTCTAGCTAGTGTCAAGCTGATAAAAAACTAGGTAGCACATTGTAGATAACTAAAAACAGTCTAGTTAAATGGAAAACCCTATCCATTTAACTAGAAGCAATAATGCCTGTTACTATAAACTTAGCTAATTACCCATGGCTGCAAAACTTAGCCAGTTATCCATGGCTGCAAGGTCATGGACATGAGAAAAAACTTAAACCATAGCAATTTCTAACCATATTATAAATAATTATCCTTGTCTGAACATATAAGTATAGCTCTTATCACCTATCAGTGACATTTATTTTTACATAGTCTCTCTTTTATAAGACTTGGAACTTCCAGAAGAAGCACTTGATAATTTATACATAAAACCTGCCATAGGTTAGTACTCTAAGTTGTTTATTGTTGAGGAGAGAATATTCACCTCACATCCAATTATATTTTATTAGATTACAAACAATGTAAATGGATGAAAGTCTGTGATGCTGGTCGTGAGAGTGGTTTGAGTGTGTCAAAATCCAAAACATAAAGGAAAATAACATCTGTAATTTGAACACATTAGAGCTTTCAAATTTTAATTAACTTATGAAGAAAGGCAGTGTCACCCAAAGCTTTGGAAATGGACATCAGGTATCCCTGTTTCTGAAACCTCAGAAGGCAACTGAAAACAAAGAGGCAGGCGATTGATATATATGCTACATTTTAGGCATACTCACAGAGATAAAAAGTGCTTTCATTCGTTAATACATCCCACATAGAGGAGGGTCTGGAGTCTTTCTCATTCATAGCAAGTACAGAAAAGCCAACAAACAAAAGCAAACAAAAACTGAAATCAAATAGAACATAAACTCTAAAAGTAACTCCAGTCCTTCCAACATGTTTTAATACCCTCATTCCTTGCAGGAAACACCAATTATAGTAAATAGTCAGGTGTTATTCACAGAAGTATGATGAGCAGTAACCTACATAAGATTTTTCACATGAATTGTATATACGAATTATCTTTTCGAAAAGTTCGAAATACTATAGCGAGTTGCATGTTGTCTTACTTTTCGTCAGAAGTGATTGAAGTTTCTTTGAAAAACTGTGCATAATGCACAAGTAGAAAATTAAAAGGCAATGTATATCAAGTACTTTTTTGACAGGGAGTCTTTGGGCTCATTTAAGTGACTGATAAAGTTTTAGAAAATAAAATAAAATAAATCAGTCAGAATATCAAGATTTCAGAGGAGTTTCCATACTGATAACACTGCCACTCTTTACAGAATTAATTCATGGTAAAGATCCATATGAATCAATAGCAGGTACCAAACTTGAAACAAAGTGATTACTTTAAGTGATTTTCAATACATCACATCTCATTATATTAGGATATGACAGGTTATGCTGTGCTTCATTGAGTTACATAATATCATTTTGAATATAACTCCAAGTCTATCTAGGATGATGAATCATAAAATAAAATGGCAAGAACTCATTTACTTCTAAATCCTAAATTATATTTCTCTGTCCACACAAAAGGAAGCAGGAACTTAAGATGACTTCCAGGATGGTAAATTCACTCATGTCAATATACAACCAATCATTTTCTTGAGTTCTTTGTGGCCTTAAAAGTTGTCTGGATCTGTAAAAACTGACATAAATGAGATAGCCCCTCAGTGAACAGTTTATATCTGAGTATATGGACTGCATAGCAGGAGGATGACCTGTGAGAAGCAATCAAATCAGAAATCAAGTGCAGCTAAAAATCATTATGTAATCCAACACCATGCAAACCTGCTCCGATTCCATTAGAATACATTTTAAGCAAGTAGATAAGCTTGATATTATGTAAAAGAAAACCATAATCATCATAAAATCTGTTAAAATGTGGTGTGCAATATATTCTGAGATATAAATACAGGAAATAGACATTAAAAAGAAATAAAGTTTTTAATTAAGCTAAAACGAACGTGTTTTATCTAGTTTAAAATAGACTATTTGTGACTAATGAGTACCAAACTATTTTCCAATATGGCAAAAGTTTCACCACTGGAAAAAACAATGTTCTTTTTTTTTTTATTGTGATCAAGCTCAGGAACTGTCACCCAAAAATATGGCCCCCTGGTGTGTGAATAATTTTAAGAAAAAGATAATTAGAGAGCAGTGGTAGAAGACATTCTCCTCCCATATTTCTTGTCTGCTTTAATTCTGGGATGCCCAAGCATGAAGATAATTACCTTTGGTCCATCCTCCAAGTCTCTGTGCATCAACCTGAAGAAGAATAAATTATTGCCACGTTAACTAATATCTGCTCACCGTGAACACATCAATCTCAAAGAGAGTGATGCGCAAATCATGGTCTGGTTTACA
>JAQQSO010002166.1:0-14616 GCA_028658305.1 Pachyuromys duprasi | reverse complement strand
AGTGGGAGGGTAGGAGGGAATGGGGGAGGGGGCTATGCCTGGGATTCAAAGTACCTAACCTGTGACTGAGATAAAAATAAATAAATTAAAAAAAAAAAAAAGAAGAGACGGCTTGAGAACAGAGAGGAAGAAAAGGTGCACAGGTGGTGTAAAGGACTGTAGACAGAGCAGACAATATGGCTATGTAATGTACTGGACCTGTAAGCTTAAGGAGGATGAAGGTTTGAAGCAGCTATCTCTCTGACTCACTTCCCCCTCTTCACCTCCATTCTGAAGTTAGCTCAGTGTAAGAGTGCATATCGGAAAACGTCTCCTGCTGCTCTGCTCTGCAAGTGCATGATTTGTAGCTGAAGGCAAGTTATCAAATGAAGATCATTGCAGGGCAATTCTCACGGCAGAAATCAGAAATCTCAAAGGGACTGTCTCTAGGAATGCCTAAGCTTCTTTCTGGGATAATAAGCCATTTGGTCTACAGTCATGACTCATAGCCCATTTGGGAATCTCTGACGGCTTGGCCTCATAGGAGTAAGATTTTAAAAGTGTTTGATAGCTTGGAGGCTGAGGTCTTCATGACTAATGCATGCCATCTTGAACAAGCTGAAAGTAAATTTGCAAAGTCTAGGAAGCGGTCAGAATTTCAAATAAGCAAACATCTATAGCCAATGCTGCCACAGGGAAAACAAAAATTTAACCTGTACATGCAATGCAAGGAATCATGAATATTGCAGAGTCCTGAACTATACAAATGGACATCCATTGGCCTGAATTGAAGATGTGGTGACAAATGCAGGGCTATGGTCATGTTTACAGAGTGATAAACTTGCTGGTATGAATTTCATGAAGCCATTTTTACCTAGAAGTGCAGGGTTTCAGCAGACCTACAAAATAAATTGTTAAACAAGCTCAAGACAATGTGGGACTCTTCAGGGATTATTTTTTCTTCTGTTATGGAAATCTATTTGCTCATAGAAAGAATTCTTTTCTACATATTTCACCCACATTTCAAACATCTCAATTCTCTGGTATGAGATTATGAATAAATAAAAGTGAATATATTTTAGCCACCATCATAAAACAGGTTTCTGTACTTTATTAACATTTTTAGTGTAGAGTCTTCATAATGGTTAGTTTTGATTGTCAGCTTGAGACGTTCTAGAGAAGCAGTTCCCAAACTTCATAATTCTGTGACCCTGTAATACAGCTCCATGCATAAATACAGTGACACCAACCATAAAATTATTTTCATTGCTACTTTATAAGTATAATTTTGATAAATTTTAAATATTGTAATATAAATATCTGACATTCAGGAAATCTGATATGTGACCCTGTGAAAGGTTTTCTTCATCCCTCAAACGCATCCTGAGGGATGTGATCCATGTTCACAGTCTGAGAACAGCTGATGTAGAATCTCAATGAGAGGCTCTTTCAAAAAGGTTATTCCCTGTGGAGGATTTTCTTGATTGTGTTAGTTGATTTGGGAAGACCCAAGCCATAGTGGACAGCATCAGTCCTATACTGTATAAGAGTAGAGAAAGTGAGCTGAGCAGTAGGGATGCATGTTTTTATTTTTCTTGTGGTGCTCTTGGCTGTGGATGTAAAGGAACTGTTTCACATTCCTGTTGCCTTGACTTTCCTGCTCTGATGGAATGTAACCTGGAATGGTTTATTATTGTTGTTTTTGTTGTTATTACAATTTATTCACTTTGTACCCTGGCTGTAGCCTCCTCCCTCTTCTCTTTCCAGTCTCACCCCCCCTTCCTCTTCTCTCTCTATGCCCCTTCCCTAGTCTAGTGATAGGGGAGGTCCTCTTCCCTAGCCTATTAGGTCTCATCAGGACTGTTAAGTGTGGCTCCCACCTGCAGGTAGAGTTGATCAAAGAGTCAGCCACTGAGTCCAAGTCAGAAAAAGCCTGTGGTCCCCTTACTAGGGAACCCACATGAAAACTGAGCTGCCTGTGGGCTACATCTGAGCAGCAGGTCCATGTCCTCTCCATCCATGGTGTTTGGTTGGAGCATCAGTCTCTGCAGGACCCCATGTGCACAGATTTTTGGCTTCATTGGTCTCCTTGTGGAGCTCCTGTCCCCTCCAGGTCTTTCTATCTCCCACTTCTTCTGTAAGATTTTCTGCTCAAAATGTGGCTATGAGTCTCAGCATCTACTTCAATATTCTAATGTGCAGATTCTTTCAGAGGCTATTTATGGTAGGTTCCTGTCCTGTCTTTGTCTTCTCCCACTTCTGATGTCTTTACTGTATGTCCTTCTGAATAAGGATTAAGCATCTTCCCTAGGTTCCGCCTTGTCCTTAGCTACTTTTGGACTAAAGCTAAAATAAGCTCTGTCTCCCCTAAATTGCTTTTGTCAAGGCATTTTCTTATGGCAAAAAAAGAAATAAACCCAGGTAATATGATATTTAAAGGCAAATGTTGCTTTGGAAGAAAAGTATGATTCACCAAGACCCACCCCCCCACACACACACACACACAAACATGGTTCATCAGCCACAGCAACCAAGTAACTTTGAAGGTGGTAATGACAGTTGTTTTTTCTAAGCAGATTCTTGAGAATTGCATTTGATGTTGTTGGAAAATGTAGTATAAACCATTTCTGCATAGAGTCTGTATTATTCTAGACCTTGTCTTGCTTTCTTTTGAGAAACATATCTTCTGTCTTATAGAAAGTGAGCACAGTGATAGAAGGAGGAAAGATTGCCTGAATTCACTCATGAGTTTCTGAGTCTGTGAGTAGCTGTTTCAGGAAGACCCACCTACATTCCCAGCAAGGCTGTCTGATAGGTTTGGTATCCTGAGCTCTGGTTCTATTTGGTTTCCATTGAGGAATACTAACACCAGATCTCTGAGTTTTTATATATCCAGCATTTTATACCAATCCATGTGCATCTAGACCTTGTAAATGCAGGTTCAGTTCTTACAGGTCTTAGAGTTGAAGAGCATTTTCATTTCATCATTTAATCATCTCAGAGGATTTCTAGATAACAAGTGCACAGAGCAACAAGAAAATAATGGCTCTATTTCCACTGTCGTAGCTTCAATCATGGAAGGAGCACAACCCAATGAACAACTATGATATGAGTATAGATCACAATTCAATGACTCATTTCCGTTATTTGGTGGAAATAATTTTATCCTACTGCATAATTTACTAACTTGTAAAGTATAGCAAAATGCATATCATCATTAATAGTATCAGAATTTAGAAAGTAGAAGTAAACCAGCAACTGAATCTTTTCTTCTCTGGACATTAGTAAATAATTATGTGTTTCATCATAACTTATTTTTCCTGGCCACACTTGTTAACAGCTCTCATATTCCTTCCTTTTTTACTTCAAATAGATCTGACACGGACAGAGAAACTCCCCATAAAGAAAAACGCACAAGTAGAATGCAGATTTTCAAGTGCTCCTCCCCCCCCCCACACACACATATAGTGAAGTGATTTAACAGCCTGAGGAATCTGAACTTCCTTCCTTATGCTACTGTTTGTCCTTCATCCAGAACTTGTTGTAATATAGATTTAACTCATATTTTATTACATTAATCTGTTTCAGGAGTTAAGTATGTTTAAATGAATTTTAATTTTTATTTAATTTCTACAACATTCAATAATGTGAAGAGCTTTTTCTAATTCTATTTTTCTCCATTTTATATTTTTGTTAGTATCTCATAGTTCTTGTTGTGTGATATTTTTATTAAAGAAAGCCCAGAAGTTTTTTCCTAAAGAATTATAGGAATGATTCCGTCTACATAGTGGGAAGACCAGGGAGCCTCAGTCCAGTCAACAAAACCTGTGACTATGTTGAATTACATGGCAGAAGGTAGGTAAAAGTGAAAATAGAATGAAAACTTGATTATCAAGTGTACAAATGTTTCCCATAGCCAAGATGAATAAATACATCATCAATGATTTTGTAAATGTACGAAATAAAAAATTATGGTAAAGGTGAGATAGCATGGTGTCTAAGGCAAAGAGGACCTGTAGCAAGTGTATCAAGTGAAGAAGCAGTTCCCTGCCAGCTCTGACCTTCATCTTGGATATCTGTTTCTCACTTCGGATTTACAGAGCTGTAAGAAAATATGCTTATATCTTTTCAAGCCACTAGACTTGCAGTAGTTGGAAATAATTAGTACTTAGGAAGCAAAGGAAACAGTATTATTTTTATTTCACAGTGGCATTATTGACTGAGAAGACATGGTCCTTGTGAGAACTATTGATTTTATGGAGCAATGCCAGCCAAGGAGCTGACCCATGGTACACCAAAAGACCTCTATGGATCTTCTATCTATTTATATTTCTCATTTCAGCAAGTAGTTTTTGCTTTGTTCCTATGTCATATTACCTAAATAAAACAGATTTAAAAAAAAATTATCATGAGAATGTATTTATATACTGGTTAAGGAAAGGGAGAGAAAATAATATAATAATCATAATTAACAACTTTAAACATAATAATTTATATTTTGCTACAAATTAGAATTAAAATTATACATAATGCAAATATACAAATAATACCTATATAAAAATCTATATGGTTACAAGTAAGTAATCATTTTTATTCTATAATAGCCAATACAATGAACAGATTCTCTGAGTAAAAAGAAAGTGGAAACAATTAGATGCAAGAAACTATATCATTATCAGATAAATATCAAGCCTACATAATAATATTTTTCCGATGAATATACCTCTAGCATGCTTTTGCCTAAAATGAATGTTTTCATACTTTGAGATAACTTAAAAAAACAGTTAAACACTTCAGTTTTTGTGGTATTCCTGACAACACCTTGTAATATAAGGGCATCAAGTATTCTGTTCTATTTATTCCATTTATATAGTGTTTCAAATTTTTATATACTTCAATTTCCAATATGGAAGTTAAAATTAGTTCTATGACCTTCTAAAAACTTAATAAGAATGAAGTTTCAACTTCATGATGTGGTTCACAAATAATATGTAGTGCTTTGCTGTCTTAATTTTTCAGCAAAGTGGAAATTGTGTTTATTTCTGGATATAATTACAATATGAATAAATACAGCTATTTCTCAAAGACTGAGTATACCCATTTAGTGTGTCTGCCTGTTATCCAACTGACTTTATTTTCCCACTCTGTTCAAATATTCAAAATTATTTGTTAGATAATTGTGATGTGCAATTTATTGGAACTGAATTTTTTAAGGCTGAGAGCAGTGTGTGCAAGTATGTAACTGTGCTGAAGATGTCACTTGGTAGCATCTTTTCTAAATGTTATTTAATTTCTTATTTAACTGTATGAATTAAGTGCCAAGGGAGAAGATGCTAATCTCCACAATATCCTACTAAAAGGTAATTATAGTCTGTACTTTGTCACATACAATTACAGTGTTTAGAGATTGTGTTGGTATTATCATAACAACATAACTTACTTAATTAACATAGGTTTTAAAAGTCATTTGGATTCTTTTCTTTAAAAGAGAAAAGCTATTGTAAACAACAGTGTAAAAAGCCAGGCAGATAAATCCTTATCCTCACCAAGAGAATTGTTTATGACTAGACTGCAAAATTGCAACTCTTAAAGCAGAGAAATTTTGTAATTTACATATTTTAACGTTAACTTTAAACTAACTCTGCCAGAAACATTTGTGCATGTTCATACACATATAAATCCATGAATGTTAAAATATCGGCATTACTTTCTCTTCTGTTTCACTTTGTGAATTGTATACTAATATCTCTTTATCTATCTTTCTATTACAATTTTTTTTGTTGCTTCTTGTTTGGAATTGTAAAATTAATGGATACTCCAAATGTTTTCTAATGTCTCAAATATGGAATATAGTTGGTAATACCCAAATTCTGACTACTAAAATCTCTGATGAATAAAGAAGGCAATACTGCAAAGCAAACATCTTAGGAATAAGGTAACTTCAAAATCACTAATTTCGGTCGCAAAGCAGTAGGCTGGGGCTAATAACTCTAGAGGCAAAGGTTCATGCTGTGAAGTTCCTACTGGAAACCCAAAACAATGTCACAAAGAGTACTCCTAAATGTGGCCATCATAATTTTACTAGATACAGGAGAAAAACTTTGAAAAGCACATTGGATCAGAGACATAGGATGAGGTAAACCACATGCAGACACCTTCATCTATAAGAGCCCTGTATATAGGCAACTTAGTACTTGTAACCCACTATCAGAAAATTGAAGTAATTTATTGCATCTCGTTTGATAATAGTAAAACAATAACAAAAAATTAGAGTTTATACATAAAGTCACGGATATTGAATAACATATGACTGAATGATAAATGGACCTTAAAAGAAATTAGTTGAGGAATTTTAAAAATACTTATGATCAAATGAAGAAATCACAAGAAACTAAGGTACACAATTAAAACCAGTCTAAGATGGATATTAAAAGACAAAACTTAAATCAAGTCATTTCTGAATTCTACCAAATACTTAAAGAATTAACACCAATGCTTCTAAAACTTGTACAGAAATTAGAAAGGAAAGAGATACCACTAAGTTCATTATGCAAAGCCATTATTCTTCTTAATGCAAACTCACATAAGGACACTCAAAGAGAATATTATAACCCAAAGTCCTTGACAAGCAAGAGTTGTCAATAAAATACTTGAAAACCTAATTCAACAACACATGAAAAAATCATTCACTATGATCATTTTGACTTTATTTCATAGATGCCAAGATGGTTCAATATATGTTTGTCAATAAATGCAATCCATCTTTTGAATAAAGTCAAGGACAGAAATCACAATATCAGCTCAACAGAAGCAGAAAACCACTGATTACAAAAGCTTAACACTACTCCATGTTAAAATTCCCAAAGAAATAGAGATAAAACAAACAAACATACATACCAGTGAGTTTCCATTATAAAACTATAGTCAACATTTTAACACATGAAGAAAGACCAAAACTTTTTCTTCCACTAAAACCAGGAAACAGACAAAATGTTTCTGTTTCTCCATAAAGATACAAAAAAAATTTTCATAAAATTAAAAGGGCTTGTTTACAGTAGTGGAAACACATTTAATAGTCTTTAAAGTGTTAGCTAGAACAATAAGAAAGGCAAAGAAATGAACAGATATATGAGATGAAGACCTGAGGGGTGGAAATCAGGTGTGCGAAGAGCAGAGGTCAGGCATGGGAAGACCCAGAAAGAGAATGAAAGTTGATGGGGGATGAGGAGGGGAATCTGAGACAGAGGAAGCTATTGGAATCTATAGAGGTATCTCTAGCTGAGATTTCTAGAAGCAGGGTATAAGGAGCCTGAATTCACCATCTCCTGTAGTCAGGTGGGCCTACCAGGGGAGGGGAGGGACACTACCCAGAATATCTTAGATCCACATTTGGTCTTGTCTACAAGAAATGTAGGTAAAAATGGAGCACAGAGTGAGGGAATGGCAAAACAAATTATTGGCCCAACTTGAAACCCACCCCAAAGGAGAGAGCCAACCCCTGTCATTATTAATGATGCTCTGCTTTGCTTGCAGACAAGAACCTAGCATAACTGTCTTCTGAGATTCTTCATCCAGCAATTGATGGAAACACATGCAGAGACCCACAGCTTAAACAATAGGCTGAGTTTTGTCGAAGAATGGGAGAAAGGATAGAGGGAGCTGGAGGGGTCAAGGACATCACAATAAGTAAACTAACCTGGGCCCATGGGAGCTTACAGAGATTGAATCACCAGCCGAAAAGCATGCATGGACTAGACCTAGACCCCTGCACATATGTAGCAAAGGTGCAGCTTGGTCAACATGTGGGTTTTCTAATAATGTGAGTAGGAGATCTTTCCTGCTGCTGGATCCCTTCCACTTGGTTGGGCTACTTTGTCAGACCCCAGAGAAAGAGGATGAGCTTAGTCCTGCTGTGACTTGAGGCGCCTGGGTGTTAGTATCTCTTAGGAACATCCATTTCTCTCAGAAAAAAAAGGGAGGGTGGATATGAGCAGAGGAAAGCATGAAGGTGGAACCCAGAGGAAAAGAGGGAAGTGGCAGGGATCAGTCTGCAAAGAGATTAAATTAATAAGCAAATAAAAAAAAGAAATGAAGAAGTGAATTTCTCACTATTTTCAGATATGAATATAAAAAATCCGTAGGTCTTCCATTAAAATATTTAAAGCTGACATGCATGTAGCAAAGAAGCAGGATAGAGAATCAACATACAATACCTGTGCCTATCTATCTGTCAGTAATTAAAATTTTGTAAAAGAAATCATAAAAGCAATCTGAAATCACAATAGCTTCAAAAATAAATGCGTAGAATGAAACCTAGCCAAGAATGTGGAATATTTCAATAATGAAAAGTTTCAAACACTAAGGAAAGTAAGTGAAGAAGACACTAGAAGATGGAAAGATTTTTCTGTACTCGTGGGTTTTTAAATTAATACAGTGAAAATGACTGTATTACCAAAAGGGATACATAAACTCAATGCAATGCCTTCAAAATTGCAATGAAACACTTCACAGAAGTAGAAAAAACAATCCTAAAATTCTTCTGGAATCACAAAGGAACCCAGATATTCAAATAACTACAAATCTATGGGGTATACAGGACATTTATTCACTGCTAAAAAATGTATCTTTGTCTAGGCAAAATAGAAATTGGTGTGGATATTCTCCACAATCTAAAAATTGAACTACCATATGATCCAGCTGCACCATTTCTGGATATTTGCCCAGAGGATTACATCATGTTATGTGAAAGGTTATTTTGCTTCACTGTGAAATAATTGTATGCACACACCCTATGAAATCAAAGAAGAAATATGCACAACAGAAAGCATAATCATCACACCTATTTCCATTTAACAGTTGCATTTAATGTTAAGTTATATACTTTCAAAATCATCAAAACAGTCATAAACATATATAAATACACACACACACACACACACACACATATATATTTCCTTTGTGTGATTAGTGCTTCATTGTTCATGGTTCTGAGTTTTATAAAGGCAACCTGTTTTATATATCTCATGTATTTTGTCCAATTTCATCACTATATTCTCTCTTTTCACTTGTCCTCCCTTCACTTCCTCTAGCCCCTTTCATTCTCCTGATAATCCCTTTACTTTTGTGTCAAATGTGTACATCTTACTGCTTCATATGTTTTATCTCTGGATTGTACTATGTGATTTTAGGCTGTTTTACACTAATTTTAAGTATGTGTTTACTGTAACTGTGCGTGTGTGTGTGTGTGTGTTTTCAGGGGTTAGCACACATGAGTTTTGAACCCTATAGAGAACAGTGTAACAGATCCCTGTGGAGCTGGAATTATTGGTGTTCCTGAGCTGCCTGGTATGAATGTTGGGAATTAAAGTCAGGGCTTCTGTTAGAGCAATACACATTCTTTTTTATTTTAATTTTTATATTAATTACAGTTTATTCACTTTGTGTCCCAACTGTAGCCCCTTTCTCTCATTCCCTCCTAACCCCACCCTCCCTCATTTCCTCTCATGCCTCTCTCTAAGTCCACTGATAGGGGAGATCCTCCTGCCCCTCCATCTGACCCTAGCCTGTCAGGTCTCATCAGGACTAGCTTCTTCCCATTAGGGGGAGGTGATCAAAGTGCCAGCCACTGAGTTCATGTCAAAGACAGTCCCTGTTCCCTGTACTAGGGTACCCACTTGGATACCGGGCTGTGATGCGCTAAATGTGTGCAGGGCTTCTAGGTTATCTCCATGCATGGTCCTTGGTTGTAGTATCAGTCTCAGAAAAGACCCCTGAGTCATCTGGGATCATCTCACCAGCCCAAATCTACTTTATTTCTGAAATAAATCAGATATCAGATTTACATTATCTTGTCTCTTGAATTTTGCACTATTCCCTGTTGTCAATATTTTAGACTTCCCTAATATTTACTGTTCACATGCTCTTGTTCCAGGACAGAAAAAGCCATCCTACTGAAAGTTTGGTTGAAAAGTTAACAACAACAACAAAAAATGTATCTTTCACTTGCACTGGCCTGTTTATAATAGTGACTTGTCTATTAATTCATATTTTTTGGTCTTTTCAAAACTTCTATAGATTTTTACAAGGTTACTTTTCAGTACCATAAGCAATGCTTCTCTACATGAATCAGCACAAACACTTAGCAAAACAAAACCATGCAGCTCTAGGTGTTCCCATTTACTTATCCTCATCTTGTATCTACAACAGATGCTCCTGCCAGGAGCCTGTGGTCCTTCCTCCAGTTTAGAGCTGGCTTACCCTGAATCTGAGGCTCTGATGATTGCTTCCCTTTTCTGCAGATAACTGCAATATCACAGTTGCTCATGCTGCTCTCACCTCCAAACCCACAAAGGAGCTTAGTGATATACCAAGACAGCCTGATCTATTGTCAGACTTCTCCAGATGCCAAGGTTGCTATGCTCATAGAAAAATGTCTTCTTCTTCTTTTAGTTAGGTTCCCAATGCAAAGGACATATTATCCTCACTATGAAAAGGAATGTGGTGTAGGAATAAAGCCATTTATGAAACCAGGAAGACAGAACAGACAGGCTTTAAACCCTCTTGGCCTATTCTCACCTTTATATCAAGGCCTTGAGCTCTAATCTATCACATGAGGAAAGCTGGGGTCCTTCTCACCTTTATTGCTGCTTGTATTAAACCCACTCCTGTATATTTCTAGCTTATGGAGAATCATATCCCATCAAAGAAACTCAGTTTAAGTTCTACTAGCTTTAGGAAAGGGCTCTAGTTCCTTGGCCAAGATTAGCTACTGCAACTTTAGACCTTCCCCTAAGTTGTTCCTGACTACCCAGTGGCCTGTGTAGACAGGCATTCATATGCAAAAGCTAGGAGATAAGTTATTTTTTTTTCTTTTCATGCACTAGTACCTAGCTTACATTTTGCTAATTTGTGAAAGTATAAAACTCTAGGTGACAACTGCATATTACAAATACATCAATTTATTTATGTTTTTATTGTTATCATTTGTTACAAATTATTCAATTTGTATCCTGGCTGTGCCCCCTCTTTTAAATGTGAACATTTGATAATTCCATATTGATAAACTTTATGTTCTTTCTCCTTCTTTACTGTAAGAAATTACTATTTTACAAATGTTGAGTTTTACACATTTGAATCCCTGTTGATGGAGGACATTTCAGCTTTAAAAAGGTTGGTTTTTGATTTTTATAAATGTGTGAAACTCCCCTCAGCCAAAGATCGTTTTGCTTATCTTCCAATTAACATTCATTTATTTGCCAAAGAGACACTTGAAAATTAGTATCTCATTAAAACCTTAATTTGCATTCCTCTTGTTATGAATGCTATTTTCATATTTAATAGGGCATTTATAATTTCTTGTAAGCTATTGTTTATGCTCTTAACCTGTTGTGCAAAACTCTTGCTTCTTATTGTCTATAACCTCATTAATTGGTAAACTTACAAATTTAGCTCAAATTAAATGTTCAAAAGCTTCATAGTTCATTCTTTTAAATTTTAAAGGACAACTGACCAATTATTTGCATCAATTACTTTACATTTTTAAAAGACATATTTATTGAAATTGGAGGGTTATTGACATTTGTGTCATAAGAAAAAAATCACATTCTTCCATTTGTATAATTTAAATAATTTCATACTTACAGTGTGAGAATTTTTTTTTTCTTATATAATGCAGTTGCCAATTAACATTCCTGGCAAAGGCTAAAATCCTATAAATCTCCCTCTTTTTAACCTTCCAAACTTTATAAAACTTTTAATTAATTCCTTTAATCTCCTTCACATGCTACAACTCTGGTTACACAAAGTTGTCTCTGAATTCCCTGAATTTGATAGTCTGAGTAGCTGAGTCCAGTCTCCTTTCCTTCACTTTTTTTGTACCTATTTTTTTATTACTAGCCAATCATGAAAACTGTGATGCTGGATGACAATAAATGGAGAAAAAGAGTCTCTGATGTGGGCACGGTAGCCTTTTTGGGGTCATGGCACACACTTTTAATTAAAAAAGAAATTGCTTTGACAACCTACTTTTTTTGTTTGTTTTGTTCCTATACTCCTTTGTGAAATACTGAGAATTTCTTTGTCTCCAATACTATTAATAATATTTTCATATCATTGCAATTAGAAAAATATATATTGCATGTAGGCAATATATAAGTTATCAAGGTTTGCATTTGATACTGAAAGGGTAACAAGAAAGTACTCCAAATTAGCATCATAATAAGGAGGCTAAAATGAGACTTTAAAGACAGAGGTAGGGTAAAATGGGACGCTAAGTCTTGATGTTCATGTAGCTATGAATTTACCTTTTCTATTAATAATTTTTAAAGTATAAATATTGATTTTACTTCTCAATATTTAAGATAATCATTTTTATCCTATTATTAAGAGTACACTGTTTTTCTCCCTGGCTGTATCTTCCATAAATTCTCTGGGTACTGTGTGCTGATTGTTTATGTCTACTTATTTTAAATTTTTATCAGATCTAAGTCAAATCTTACTTTGATTCCTGTGGCATTACAGACATGTTCTGTATATCAAAATTATGCTTTCTCCATGTACATAAAAGAGAATAAGGACACCAAAAATGTCCTCTTCCACCACAAACAAACAAAAAAACAAACAAAAAATCACTAAAAACCACCAGTGGCATTGATATTGGTTAATCTGTGAAGAGCTGTTGTTGATATTACATACTTTTCCTCCAGTATTATTTCCTACTTTTAGAACTAACTGTGATATTTCCAAAGTTTTTATTTTGCTAAAAAAAAAAACTAATGAATTTGCTTTTAATTTTTTAGGTATGTGTTTCCATCCCAAAGCAATTAGTACTTACCCTCTCTTTTCCGTTCACCTGTTTATATTCGCACTGTGCTGTTAGAACCACTATGTTTTCCTTCTCTTCACCCCATCTATTACTTTTCTCTCACACATGGCATTGTGCTGTCTTGAATTTTTACTATTTTTTCTTCCTAAAAAATCAACTTACAAAGCAGGAAGTGTGACCCAAAATTAAAAGTGGATCATGTCATTCTTTCTACTACATGGAGTAAAATATTTAAGCATTTTGATGGGGAAATGTCTGAACATGAGCCAGGAATTGCCTAATTCATAGGTCTGAGCACATTTTCTGTTACATTCTTCTTCACTGAACTGTCCCAGTCGCTTTTCCTGTTCCTTCTCGCCTAGCAGCTGATTGACTCGCCTTTCCTTTTGATGTGTGTTATGTTTCCATGGTTACCTTCACTGGTGTGCCCCCACCGATGGAGTCAGCCCTCGTCATCCGCATGTACAGAATTGGCCCAGTAGCACATCGCATTCTATCACAGCACCTCTTTCTCACTACTGTGCTGTTTTCAGCCTCCCACAACTAAATAATGTCTACATTCTCAGAGGTACTAATTTCATTTCAATTACATTATAGGCTATCTCTGCTACTATTCAGATGGCTAATAGCAATTGAAACTTTAAGTCTCAAATTAGCATTATTAAGAAAAGAAATGCCTAGCCCAACCTCTGAAAGTAATTTTAGTACTTTCTGGAGGAATTAAGTGACTCCTATTAAGAAATAGATATAAACTTATGTAGTTATCCTCTAAAGTAGAAGCAAACATAACCAAGCAAACAAGAATTTCTTTTATAGCAACAAGGTAGAAGAGCACATGTTTTAGATTAACATGGATTGTTCAAGCAAAGCTTTACTTATTTCTTTTACCAGAAGTCTTTTGTAATTTTACTTAATTGTTTATTACAGTTTATTCACTTTGTATTCCAGCTGTATCCACCCCTGCCCGTGTCTTCTCCCAGTCTCACTCTCCCTCTTCTCTCCCTATGCCTCTTCCCTAGTCCACTACTCTCACAACCAAGTTAGAATGGAAATCACTTGGGGAAAAGGCTTCTAACCTGAAAATGAGCTGACATTTATCTTGTCTTTATTTTCTAGACACACAGTATAACAACTCTTTGCATAGTACTTTCCTTATACAAGGTCCTGTAAATAGGCTGGAGAATAGAATGTACTGTGGGGTGTTCATATGTTATATGCAAAGGCTATTCCCTGTCATCTAATGAAGCTGAACATCATTGAATTTGCATATCTTCAGGAGGTCCTGAGACCAATTTTCCACAAATGAAGAAGAAATGATTTCTCTCTCTTCTCTTCCTCTAATTAAACTTCAAACATATATATCAACCTTTCTGCTGTTACTATACACACACAGAAAAATAAACTGAATAAAAAGCTGGAATAAGTAAGCCCTTGACTCACAGATCACTAGCATAAAAATGGTACTAATGTACTACAAAATCTTTAGCAATGGAATGAACATCACCATTATAGACAAGCATACTCTCCAAGTAAAATCCTGAGAGCATCGCAAACTGGGCAGTAGAATTGATGCCATTACTAAAAGCAGGTATATTTTGGATCTTTTGTCATGTTTAACCCATGGTTCTCATTCTTGATTACACAGTAAATCTACCTTTGAGGAACTGTAAGTTCTATTGTTTATTTGTTGGTTAGTAGATTTTTATATCGGTGCCAGATCTTTGAATTCTGACTAACAGTATAAAATGCCCCACACACTTTTCTTTCCAAGGCATCCCTGTGAACTTAATGTGAAATAAATGTTAATAGTGAGA
>JAQQSO010002165.1:0-14618 GCA_028658305.1 Pachyuromys duprasi | reverse complement strand
TATAAGACAATAAATCTTTATTGTTTTCAAACATGGAGTGTGTGGACATTTGTTACAGTGAGAAAAGAGGGAATTCTGCTGTACACACATTTATACTTCTTCTTTCCTGTTTGCCTTTCCCTATTAAAATGTCATTGCTTAAAGTAGGATTTCTATTTTCAGGGCATTAGGGAATGGAACACTGCCAGGTGCTTTTAATGGGGCCTTTTTCTCTCCCCTGTGTGTTTCCTTCTTAGGGTGAGAAAAGCGTAACTACTCTTTAATTCTGCATTTTCTTTCATTTTTTTATCCTTCTCCTTGGCATGGTCAGGCTGATCTATAGAATTTCTCCTGAACTTTCTAATAATTTTTCTAGTGTTTTCGATAATTTTCCATTGTTCTGAACCGTAGATTCCTACTGTTCAGTGCTTCATACTTAGCACCTCCCACCTTTCCCAAGAGATCATATTTTATTCTCTATCAAGAGATTTATTTGTCATGTTATCATCTCTCCTTGCTTTTTCTTCCTTTCTCTTTGGGATTATTTCCCTTTTTCTTATTATTTATCAACCATTATGAATGAATAATACGACGACACCTGATGCTCCCTTTTTGCCAGGCCTAGAGTTGGCACCCTTTGCCATGAGAAGGGTCTCACTGATCTGTGTGCTTTCAATTCTCAGTTTATTTTTGGCATTTGTATCATGCCCCATGTCCTCTAAATTTAAAATTTTTCACCACCTGACTTTCTTTAGGAGCTGCAAACCTCTCTTCTATCACTGCATTTTAGTGTACCCCAGAGGCTCAAGAGTAAGTTCCTGGGATGGGAAGAAACAGCTCCGCCAATAAAATGCTTACCGTGCAAGACATTACCGTGAGGACATTAGTTCTGTCCCCAGAACCCACACAAGAAAGCCTGGCTGTGGTGGTATGTGCTTATAATCCCTGTGCTGGGAGGGCAGTGACAGATGTATCCTCAGAGCTCACCAGCCAGCTAGACTAGCCTAATTGGTAAGGTCTAGGCCACTGAGAAGTCCTGTCTCGAAAAACAACATGATAACACCCAGCGAATGACACTCAAGGTTGTGTTGGCCTCTGGCTTCTACACGTACCCACAATATACCCACAAACACATGAACACATACAGACAGACGCGCGCGCGCATGCGCGCGCACACACACACACACACACACACACACACACACACACACACATAGACAAAGACACACAGAGAGGAATTTTGATGAGAATCATTGAAAAGGACCTGAGTTTTGGGAGGCAGGAGGAACCATGTCCTGGCAATCTGGGTTCTAGCGGCCCAACATCCTTACAAGTAACCCATCCCACAGGGAAATCAGCTGCTGCCATTTCCCTCAGCTGAAATTCTGACACAGTGCTTATACTCAGTGTATCATATGGACACTTTGTATGCTAAGAGAAGATAGCCAAGAGACAGATATGCAAAAATATAGATGTTTTATGTAAAACACACTTCTACTTTTCTTTTCTTTATTTTTTAAGTAATTTATTTATTTTTATATTAATCACAGGTTATGTACTTTGTATCCCAGCTGTAGCCCCCTTCCTCATTCCCTCCCATTCTCCCCGTCCCTCCCTCATTTCCTGCCTGGCCTCCTCCAAGTCCACTGATAGAGGAGGACCTCTCCCCCTTCCATCTGACCCTAGCTTACCATGTCTCTTCAGGGCTGGCTGCAATGTCCTCTTCTGGGATCTAGCTAGGCTGCTTCTCCCTCGGGGAGGTGGGGGTAGAGGGAGGGAGGGTTGAAGACCCAGCCATTGAGTTCATGACAGAAATAGTCCCTGTTTCCCTTACTAGGGTACTCAGTTAGACACTGAGCTACCATGGGGCACATCCGAGCAGGGGTTCTAGGTTATATGCATACATGGTCCTTGGTTGGAAGAAACAGTCTCATAAAAGACCCCTGTACCCTGATCTATTTGGTCTTTGTGGAGCTTTTGTCCTCGCCAAGTCTTACTAACTCCCCTTTTTTGATATGATTCCCTGCACTCTTCTCTCTTCTTAAATCTAATTGCTTTTTATAAAAAAAATTTTTAAATGTAATGTATTTATTTTTATATCAATCACAGGTTAGGTACTTTGCATCCCAGGCATAGCCCCCTCCCTCATTCCCTCCCACTCTCCCCATCCCTCCCTCATCTCCTCCCTGCCCCCTCCAAGGAGATTTCCTCACTGTAGGACTTCCGCTCACCTGCCAATCACAAATGCTGGTGTTTTAGGTCCCATAGTTCAGTCTCCTGGTCGCTGAGTTGTTTCTGCTGTCCTACTCCTCAGACACAGTGTCCTCTCGTGGCAGCCATCTTGGATCTCTCGAGTCCTGCTTTTTTTTTTTTTTTTTTTTTTCAGAAAGTTGGATAAAATGGTAACAGGTCAAAAATTGATATTCTATAGTCATTAATGCTATTTATATTCTTTGAACATGCTTCAAAGTACAAATCGTTCAACAGTGAAATAAATTGAGAATCCCCAAACATTTTCAAGATGTTTGATGGACCCTTGTATGGGTTACTTTAATTCTCCTCTTCCTTTTTGTTCATAATTTTTATTTTAAACTGTGATAAAATACATATGACATAAAATCATCCAGTTAAATCATTTTTAGTGTACAACTCAGTGGCCTCAATTAAATTCACAATATTGTGCTAACATTATTACTGTCTCCTTTTCAAAATGTCCTTATCATTCTAAACAGAAACCCTGCCATAAGCAATAACTCTCCATTCTTTGCCCCTTGGCCTCAGATAATTTCTAATCTACTTTCTGTCTTTATGAATTTGTCTATTCTAGCTATTTAATCTGAGTGAAATCATGTGTTATTAGTTCTTTTATGCCTGAATAATATTCCCTTAGACATTGTATCATTATATTCCATTCCTCTTGTAAACAAATTCTCTCTCTCTCTCACACACACACACCTTTTTGTATATCCATTCATCTGTCAAGTTGTTTCTAACTTCTGATGGTGACAATAATGCTTCAGATAAATACAGGCTTACAAATATATTTTTGGATCTTTAATTTTAATTCTTTTGGGGTGTATATATGCCTTGAAGTGAAACAACTTAGCAATTTTGTGCTTGATGTCCATCAAGCTATATTCCACAGTGGTGGCACCATTCATATTTCTACCAGAAATGTACAAGGCATAGGCTCAATTTTAAGATTTTTAAGAAGATTTATTCATTTTATTTCCTATGTGATATTTTGCCTGCAGGTATGTTTGTATACGTGTTTTGTGCAATCTCCTGTAACTGGAGTTACAGATGGTTGTGAGCTACTATGTAGGTGCTGGGAATTGACCTCAGCTCCTCTGCAAGAGCAACAAGTGATCTTAACCACAGAGCCATCTTTCCAGTGCAAGCCTTGATTTTAAATCGACATGCTTTCCCTTTTTGTTTGTTTGTTTGTTTTTTACTGTAGCCATTGTTAATGCTTATCGCCTACCCCAATTTCCTAGAGTCCTTTATGGACATATATATTTATAAAATAATAGTTTTGTGTTTATTTTTTTACCAAGAATACAAACAATGGCTGAGGACATAAAACACCCAGTCTCTTCCTCTCCCAACACAGCCAAGAGAGTGTGGGTGCCATGAAATTCCCAAGCTCCTTGTGGAGCTGGGATCCAAAAGAACATACTACTAAGAAAGGTGTACCACTGATGACAGTACATTTCCAGGCTTAGTTCCATTTTCATATTGTTTTTTGATATCTATAAATACTAAGTGATTCCTCAATATATTTGGCTATTTCCAGATTAAAAAAATTCTAACACAAAACACAGGAATCGAAGAAGTAATAGTCATAGAAAAGTTTTATTGCAAGCAAGCTAAGGATTGTTATGAATCCCTACAAGGCATGTCCTTCCCCACACTCTTATGGTACTGGGGAATCCATCATAGAGTCATACATGGAGACATGCTAGGAAAAAATTTCAAGTTAATGCAAGAACTAATTGACCTCACTAAGATTTCTAGATCTTTAGGACTCATGCTAGAAGACAGGAAGGTGGATCTAGGTGGCAGAGAACAGGGGCTTTGAATTTTGTGCAGAATATTGACCATTGTTCTGGAGAAGCTAGTCTGTGTGTCATGTAGTGGGCTTTGTTCATGTGGGAGCAAGCTTTGGGACTGGAAAACCCAGTTTGAGGGTTCTAGAAAAAAATGGTTGGAAATGAGAAGCGACAGAGAAGAGATCTAGTGATTTAGGTGTATATATAAATTGAATGTGGCAGGGGAAAGGTATATTTGTGGGAGACCCCAGGATCTGGTTAAACAGAAGGGATGGCATCTGAGAATGGGGAACCAGGATCAGCTTTACTGGGATGGTTAAGAACAGCTTTCCAGCCCTTTTGCTTCCAAAATATGACCTTAGTACTCCATGAAAAGAGGAGCCAGGAGTGAAATAGATCAGAACTATAAGAATCTAACCTCAAACAAATGCTTTCTAACCACACCATCTGCTTTATTTAATGGTTTCTTCCTCCTCCCCTTTTCCCCTTCTCTTCCCCCCTCTTCCCACCAGTCTTGGTTAACCATTTCTTCTGTTTCAGGAATCTGCTTCTCATAGGATTTCAGAGATATAGCGAGACCTCTCTCTATTTTCTAGGGTTCCCTAGACTTAAGTATGGAACAGGTAAAGTGGGAGACCCCAGATCTGCCATGTCACATGTTCTGGGATGAAGGACATTCAGGACCATTTGGAGTCTCATTGAATCCTGAAGGAAGTAGGGAGAGACTCAAAACCACTCTGCCACTGTTCTCCAGTTAAGTCATCTATGTTTGTGACTCCCTAGCCTCTGGAAAAATTTGGGGGGTGGCTGGCTCTCCTTCTAGAGAACAATGGAAAGATTCAGGTGTGGGACCAGCCAACAGCACTGACAGAGACACCACAGCAAGCACTGGCTCAGAGCCCAGAACAGAGAAATAAAATTCACACCTGGTCAGTCTCATGGCAGTTAGATCATGGATTGATATTCTGTACCAGTTTCACTATCATCCTCCCTGAAATTAGGGTTATTCTGAATTGGGGCTATTCTCTTTGGCAAATTTGAGTTATTCTGGTGTTAGGCTCACTAATACAAATGGAGATTTATTGATACCCCTACCCTCTGTCCAGAATTCTCTTTCTCCCCAGAAAGGGACTCCAGAACCTCATAGCTTACCTGGGAGGGAGGGGGACAACAGGAATCACCAGGGAAGGCTGTGCTCATAATCCTTCCATTGTTTCCTGCTTTCTAAAATAAATTAACCAAGGTAAAATTTATATAACATAAAGTTAACCATGTAAATGCAAGATTCAAAGACATTCATTGCATATAAGCATTACCTTTCTCTAGTTTCAAAATAGTTTCATCACCCACAAAAGAAACCTTGTGCTGTGTGACTTTGCTTGATGAGATGTGAATAAATGTCTATTCATACACCAGAGAAGGGATCACAGTGACAGACACCCCCATCCCAAATCATCCATGTATAGCTTGGTGAATCAGTGAATGTATAGGTACTATTTTCAGGAACATGGGTGAGGCATTATTTATAGAACTCAAAGGCAGCTCAAGCACCAAAAAATGCTACCCTGGCCTGAGTGATGGCTCACCAAAGCTACATCCCTGTAGCTTTGTGCAGGTATCCCAGCCTGTCAAATAGTCTCTTCTCCCCAACATTGTTAATGTTTAAATATCCTTAGATAGGGGCCTTAGCAGTCTTGTAAGTTTCAGGAGCTCCCTGAGCCCCACTAGAAAAAAAATGGTCTATCCAAAAAAAAACCTATTTTTTCCCCTCTTACTCCAATTATGGTGACTAGACTTTCTCTTTATATAGGCTTGACTGTTCTGAGCATTTAATATAGGCTGAATCACAAATGTCTGTTTTGGTACCTATAACAAAGGATGCTAATCTCTTCTTAAAATGATGTCAATCATTCTGGATTAGGTCCACTCTAATGACCTCAATTTAACTGTAATTATCTCTGTAAAGTCCCTATTAGCAGCCCTAATGCACAGTAGTGACTTAAAGAACAAGTCTTTATTTTTTAATAGATGATTAAGGTTTACAGAAAAACAAGTGGAAGATAAAGATATTTCCCATACGCCTCTTCCTGGTTCTATACCAGCACACCTCGGAGTCATTCATAGTGTGGGATGCACCATTACTTCCTGTTTCTTGTATGTATACCTCTGTGCGCATGTGTGGGGCTGGCGGGGTGAGGACAGTGAGTGTAGGCATCCAGCTTTACTGCTCTTCACCCATGTCCTTGAGACAGAGAACTTTTTTTTTCTATTAGGATGGTTGGCCAGAGCCCAGCAATCCTTTTTCTGTAAACCTTCCATATCACTCAGAGCTAGAGTTTCAGACATGTGTGGCCATACTTAGCTTTTGCAAGGTGCTAGGGATCTACACCTGGGTCCTCATGCTTGTGCAGCAAATGTTGCCCACCGGGGTATCACCCCAGCCCTTCATTCTCTCAGTATGGATAACAAATTCTATATTAGGTTAACTGAGCTAGGAAGACTCAGCCTAAATTAGGAGCACCATTCCATTGGCTAGTTTCTCTGACAGAATAAAAAGGAGAGAGCAAGCTGAGCTCTCTCAACACTCTGCTTTCTAACTGTGGATGTGATGTCACCAGTGACAAACCACCTCAAGGTCTCACTGCCATGACTTCCCTGCCATGGCAGACTGTACTCTCAAACTATAAGCTAAAAGAAAGCCTACTTTCCTTAAGGTGTTTTGTCAAAGTATTTTGTTACGTCAACAAGGAAAGTAACTAAGATAAACCCCACAATGGGGTTAGGTGTGAAGCTCTGCTAACTTCCTTCAAATAAAGATCCCCGATTCTTCACTCGGCTCACAGGAATACAAGCATGGCCGAATGATTTCCCAGATGGTTGTCAATGACCCTGGTCAACGAAGCAGGGCCAGGGGCATGAGCAGAGTCTGGAAGCGACCACATGATCTGCACACATTCACTGTTAGGCTCTTATTATCTTCTTGTATCAGGCTCTAGCATTAGACCCAGTGGGAAAGAGAGTCTTTGGGCAATTAAGGAGAGGCTGAGAGGACTGGGTTAAGGGAATTCCTAGGTTCACAGAATCCCAGATGCCATTTAACATGGGCAACTGTGGCTGAGCATAGAGCTCAAGGATTTGAAGTGAAATGCAAGACAGGATTTTCTGGGCTGTAGGGAACTAAGCTGTGAGAATGGCTGCCCAGGGAAAGCTTTGCATGCATTCATAAAGGTTAAGCATCAGAACTAGCCCTGGGAGTGTCCTTGTTCAATTCCTTTTTCAAGAGTCTTGCAATGACAGGAGGGTCATTACTGTCACCCTCTGGCCACATTTGTTCTGCTGGCCCAAGCAGGCTCCTAGGCTTCTTTTGCTCCATGAATAACACAATTTATTTTTTCTGTCACCCAGGAAACAAATTCTTACCCTTGATGGTGAGCACACTGCTAAAGATCAGCCATATTCCCTGAAGACACATTGGGTTCAAGCTACTAGGTTTTTGAGGGGACAGAGGCAGCAGCTTTTGGAATGGAGGTCCAACCCAGAAACACTCTGATCACAGGCTGCTGGGCTGCAGTCACACCTTCTCATTAGTGCTGGTAATCAAAGCTAACCCAGGAAATGTTTACTGCAAGGAGAGGGAGGATAATCAGCCCTCTGTCTCATCTTCTCCCTCCAGCTCTAAAGTCTGCAGATGAGAACAGGAACCCTGCTTCTTACTCATCTACCCAAATGGAGCTTCTAGCACTCAGAATCACTTACTGCCCTACTTTAAGAAGCTAAAGGGTTCTGCCCTCCATCATTTCCTTAGGCTGTACCTGTACCAGCATGCAGTTTCTTCCCCTCACAGATGGTCTAGAAGCAAGCTAGATCCACAGATCCTAGCATGTTGTAGATATCTCTTGATACCCCGAGCATCTCCCACATTACATGAGTCAAAGCAGGTCTTGTATTTCTATCAGGCATCCTGGATTTGCTCTCACCTGAGCAGTCACACAGTCACCTGCTGCCTTTCCTGTTTGCAGGAATCATCCGGATCTCCTGGCCCAACATATCTGACCACTTCTCTTCCCCAGTACCACCAGAGTCTGGTTCTAAAACTTTTGCAACATATCCTCTCTACTCACAATCCTTCCATGGCTTCCTACAGCCTAGTTTTTGAGCTCCAACCTATCTCCTGCACATCTTTCTGGCCTTATCCAGCCCTTCTTCGCATTTAAGTCCTTTACAAGCTTGAGCCACAGATACCCATTCTGTACTATGCTTCATGTTGCCTCCTCTCCAAAGAATGTTAACCCTGATTCCTGAAATGACCTTTCTTACAACACTCAAAACTCTACCCTGGTACCCTTTCTCTGAAGCTTTTCTTAATGTAACAGGCATATTTATTATTCACTCACTCATCTCTTTGTTCATTTACAAATTATAATTATCATTCATTGGACTTTTGATAGACTTTTGTGTAGGTAAGAACCTACACAAAACTTAGCTACGTAAGATCTCTCTCTCTCTCTCTCTCTCTCTCTCTCTCTCTTTCTCTCTCTCTCTCTCAGGATAGAATAATGAAGTTATACAACACACTGGTGGATATGAGTTACAAAACATCACTTAGCTTAGAAACTCATGTATTCCTTACTGGATATTTTTGTTAAGACCCAAGTAGGACTCTACCAGGGGAAAGAACACTATAGACAGAATTCTGCAAAGGTCCCAAGGCAGAAAGGAGAATGATGAATTTAAGAATATGAAATTGGCTATATCAACACACAGATATTAGGGAGGGTAAGATGAGATTTGTGAGGTTTTGAGATGAGAACAAGACCATAAAGAAAGAGAAGAGGGTACCTGGACTTAGGGTAATGCTTTGGCTAGAGATGAGTGTGCAAGGGGGAGTTATGCCAGTTTTCAAGATACCTTCGGCAAATCTGCCTCTCATGGTCTTGGGTTGGAATGAGAGAAGAGAAGGCAGGTGGTCAGGCTGCATTCGATGTGAGTGGTACAACAGTACATATGGCCTACAAACAGAGTCATGGCAGATGAATTCCACCCTTAGAGCTTGAGGGGCCTGTCAGGGATCAAGATGACACTCATGAGAGGCACAGAGGAGAAGGGAGGTGACTGTCGGTCTCTGACCTGCATAGTCAGTTTGTACTCAGCACTAATGCTCTCTGACTCTTAAAGCTATGAGTTTTCTCTGGCAACCACCTGCATGACCTTGAAAACAAGGTACCTAAATGTCAAGGATGTGAAGAATAAGACTGCATTGGTTCCTGTGACCCAGGGAGCACTGAAAGCATACGAATCCCAGATGAGAAGGGACTTTGGCTACCTTCTACAAGTCCCTTTTCCTCTCTAGTTCAGGTTCTGCTTTCTATTAACTACATCCCTATCATCCATGCTTAGCCATATGATATCCATTTACAGCTTGCAAAGATTATGATGTTAAGCTTTTTCAAAAAGCCATTTAAACATGTCTCCCTCAGAAGTCCTTGTTCTTAAAATACTGGGGTCCTGAGCTCCTTGGAGGGCTTCAGCCTGCCCTCAGCTGGTCCTAGCTCTTCCCAGCCCTATCTCCAAGCTCCATGCTCTTAAAGCAGCCCTTGCAGAATCAGCAGTACCGATCCCCCTGTGCAGTAAGCACACATGTCAGCATTTAGTTCATGCTTGCTAATGTGCTCCAACATAATTGTTTCCAGAGCCCAGGAAGTGGGGGGTTGTGTGGTAAGGACAAATTTGGGGCTGCAAGCCCAGGCTTCAGAGCCTTCCTTTTGAGGAACACAGCAATAAGAACTCACTCTGGGCCCTGAGGGCAGCTGTAGGAATGAAGGAGTGAAAATCATGGATGCCTGTCTCTCAAAAGAACAGTAGAAATGGTCATGACTCCATTGGGGGTTGTTGATGTGTGAATGGTAAGAGAAGGAGAAGCAGCTTTACTTCACTGCTTCACAGAATGAAGTCTCTCTCAGGGCATGCTTCCCACAGGCTACTTCCTCTTCTTTGCAATACAGTGAAGTTTCCTTGACAGGAATAGACTGGGAATATGAGTGGATTGTGCCCTGCACAGTAGGTGCTCAGTAAATGGGGTGGATCAAAGTTATAGCTTTGTCCTTGTCTAGCTGTATGATTTCAGGAAAGGTACTTAGCCTCTCTGAAACTCAGTGACCTTATCTGTAGAATGAAGACTGAAACCTCATTCTTATGAGATAATTTTCTTTTTAATGATCTAGTGAGTAGAACTAGATAGATATAATGCACCTCCCTGCACATAGGCTATGGCCTCCTTAGGCTTCAGTTGGACACTGCACACACTGGGAAATTAAGAATCTGGTCTGAGAAGAGGGCCTCACTTTATGCCCAGCCTACTTTCCTTTCACATGGGGCTAGCGCCATAGTTCCTACAGCCTCTCTTGGGCCAGTGCTGGGCCTGTGGCATCAAAGACTAATCAGGGTGTATGTTCTTATTTTATGTTGCAGTGCTGGTTACCTTGTTTTTTCTGGTTGTCTGAGAGGCCCACTTCTATCTCTAGAATGCTCAAATGATTCCACATACTTTCTTGGTCTCATGAGACCCTTTGGGTGCTTGTTGCCATCTTGCTCTTCAAACTCTGTTGCATCTTTTCTATTATGCCAAAATCACCCTGATACCTAAACCACACAAAGACACAGCAAAGAAACAGAATATCAGACAACTTCTTTTATGCAAAATACTCAATAAAATGCTCACAAACCACATCCAAGAACACATCAAAAATATCATCCATCATGATCAAATAGACTTCATCCCAGGGATGCAGGGATCATTCAATATACAAAAATCCATCAATGTAATTCACCAAATAAACAAATTGAAAGAAAAATCCACATGATTGTCTTATTAGATTCTGAATCCTTTGACGAAATCCAATACCCCTTCCTGTTAAAAGTCCTGGAGACACTAGGGATACTAAAAGTTAGGGATACTAGCTTTCTTTATTTTTAATCTCGTGATGGTCAGGCTGGCACTTCACTGGGTGTTCATGGGAACGTGTAGAAGTTTCTATTCTGCCTTCATGCAAATCAGCCCTTGACTGATGTGGAGTATGGTTGCCTTTAAGACAAGAGATGGTTCCTGGAGACATGTGAGAAATCATTCCTCCTAGAAGTGTTCAATTCAAAGAGGTTGACTTAGAGGACAAAATAAATAAAGCTACAGCTCTTCATCATGTATTATTAATATCCATAAGTGGGGGAAGGCATGGGCTCTGTTAAAAGATGCTGGTTCTTGGAGCAGCTAGCCTTTAGAAAAGTTTTATTTAAAGGAAATTTGGCTGTATGTAATCTCTCTGCAGGCAGCATGATAAAGACATGGTAGGCGGCATCCTGTAATTTGAGCTAGATAGAGAGAGGCTGTGGTCCTAGAGATAAAAAATAAGAAAGAGCTTTACTCATTCCCTCACTCATTCACTTACCTTCTCATTCAGATCTCAGGGAAGTTCCTTATTCACACTGACCTTCTTTCTCCCACTTTGGTTTCTCTTTCTCTTCTCCCCTTCTTTCTCCCTTTGCCTGTGACCTGTATCTATGAGGAAGGCAAACAAGGAACATTATCTCTACTGTGAAAATAAGAAGTAGGGGCCTTGTAAACTACACACCAGAAAAAAGTGGTGGTAAGAGTTTTCTAGGGATCATCATCCCTGAGAAAGCAGGACATGTGTTGCTGCTCATCTTGTTCCAATATCAGGTTATAAAGAACAACTCCCTTCCTCCCTCTCTCCACCTCTTTCTACTTCCCTCCTTGTTTGGTTACTGTTTGGTTACCGTGTCTGTCCCTTGGTGTTTCATGGGAGACCAAGGAAACATTGGGCATGGAGGAAACCCCTCCATGGGTGGGGGTCTGCCTTTGGAAGCAGAAGGAAACTTGGCAGCCCTTCCCAACGTCAACGGCACTGAGGATGAAATTTCTTTACTGGAAGACTGATAGGTCCATAGAACTAGCATGCAAACATCAGTGGGTCAACTCTGTTCTTTTCTGATACTCTGTCCACCATTGCCAAGTCTGTTTCATCAACCCAGGAGAAAAAAATATATATATCACAACATGATTTCTGAGGAGTTTCTCAAAGTGGATGCATTCTGCCCAAACAATAATCTAACATCTTGCTAGAATCCATCACCATCACAAATATCAAGGGAAGGCATGAGAAGCCAAGGATGCTTGTTGAGTTTATGACTTTATTATTGACTAAGAAAAGAGCCATGGATAAAGAATTCTATGGCACTTAGTTTCACTTTAGAGAGGCATAACTTGATGCTCATGTAGATGTCATGAAGCATAAGTATGGAATCCAGAAGAATGGTCTCAGCTACAGATAAAGATTTGGAACCTGTGACTTTAGTGGTTATAAGAGAAGCTCTGGAAGGAATGAACTTGCCTGATGAGAGTGAATAGCATGAAACAAAATGAACCCTGGGTATGAAGATGTGTTCAATGGTCACAGCTTTCAGGAAAGAAAACTGAGAGAACGAAGTACTGTGTGCAGGAACTAGTTCTCTAGTGTTTTACATTGCAGGTGGAGGTAGCCAGTTAACCTCAGTTTTTTCCACTGTAGGTCACATTTCATTCCTGACAATCTTTTCAATCCAGATAAATAGATAGGATGATCCCAGTGCTAAAGATCAAGATGCAGAGACACTGAATATGAATCTGCCCTCAAAGCGCATATGTTCTACAGGCCAGCCAGCACTGTGAGAAGTATGGGTTCAGAAGGCTGCAGTCCTGTCCACCTGGAGACATGGCATATGGGAGAATGCTGTGCCTGCCACCGTTCAATAAAAAGAAGATGCGTTCAATGTGCTGACAATATTACCTGGGCACAGGGAGAGCTCCCCCCAAGATCAAATTGATAACAACAGGCTCCTTCACAAAACCTGATTTATTTGCCAAGTGGATTTCTCCCCTGTGTGACCACATTGCTATAGCTGCCACCCCTGATACTGGGACTAGACAAATACCCTCTCAGGAATTCAGGTACTGCTAGGAGAATGAAATCATAACTCACTTTAGAAACCAGGGATACATATTTATACTCTGATGGGTATGGGCCTGAAAGCTCTTCACTGTGTATTCCCTGGCTTTGGATGGGCGTCAATCTTCTCTGCAGTTTATTAACACGCTGCCACTCAAGCCAGATTTACCGTCACCTGACTGACTGTGCCAAGACAGTTCATCATGGGACCATTCACTTAATTTGCCCATCTGATTGTTCCCTACAATGTGGATGTCTGATATGGCTTCATAAATGACATTTTTTTTTCTGTTGGAAAAATCTTTCTGGCCCTTTTCCTTGTATACTCCCCAGCTTCTTACTTAAAGAAAGCACTTAATGTCAAAACTATCTATAGCTCTAGTGAAGGGAAATTGACATACAAGGCCAAACAAAACTCATGTAAACTGCCCTTGCCCTACACAGAATATGACTGGTTTAATGAATGGTGATAAATTGTTTTTAAGAGTCTTAGAAAGTTTAGTTATATAGAAAAACAAACCATAGATCACTAATATTTTTCTTGTGTCTAGTTGTCCCACTTTTGTGCTTTTCCTTAGAGGATTCAGAGTTATTTCCTCCTTTCTCGAGGCTGATTTGTAAACAATCTGTGCCAGATACTGATAGAGACACATTTTTATTCACTATCCAGCTTAATGATGGGAGTTAAGTGTTACTGCTTCCATGAACTTTAAGAGGTGTTCAAGCTTGAGAGATTGAGCTTACTTGTATTCTTCTGGTTCTGAGCCCATAAGTAATTCTTTTTTTAAAAATGTAATTTATTTATTTTTATATTAATCATAGGTTAGGTACTTTGCATCCCGGGCGTAGCCCCCTCCCTCATTCCCTCCCACTCTCCCTATCCCTCCCTCATCTCCTCCCCGCCCCCTCCAAGTCCACCGATGGGGGAGGACCTCCTCCCCTTCCATCCGACCCCAGATCATCTTGTCTCCTCAGGGCTGGCTGCAATGTCCTCCCCTGGGATCTAGCTAGGCTGTTACTCCCTGGCTTGTATGGGGGAGGGTCAAAGAGCCAGCCATCAAGTTCATGACTGAAACAGTCCCTGTTCCCCTTTCTAGGGTCTTCAGTTGGACACCGAGCTACTATGGGCCACATCTGAGCAGGGGTTCTAGGTCATATCCATATGTTGGACCTCCGAGGCGGAATCCCAAAATGAATAGTGAATTCGAACTTGATGCAAAAGCAAGAGGTGTTTATTCAGATACCAGAGTGCTCTGGGACCCCGCTACCTGCTCCTGTTGAAGGAACAGTTCGGAGTGCCCAGCAACGACATTACAGAGTTTATAAAGGCAAAAACCACAAAATAGGAGGGGGTCTGGGAGTAAAGGATCTTTCTCACAGGGCCAGTCTATGATTGTTTATCTTCAGGAAACAGGAAGGGGTCTAGGGGTAAAAGACTTTTCTCACAATCAATCAATGACCAATCAATCAATCTATGATTGATTGTCACCAGGTGCAGCCAGGAGGGAACGGTTAGAAATTGTTTAGGTTTTCTTATCTATAACTACAGAAGGGTGTCTCTTAGAAACATTTTGTATCAGATCCGGGT
>JAQQSO010002164.1:0-14619 GCA_028658305.1 Pachyuromys duprasi | reverse complement strand
ATTTCTGGGTCTTTTATTCGGTTCCATTGATCCACTATTCTGTTTCTATGCCAATACCATGTAGTTTTTTATTACTATTGCTCTGTAGTACAGCTTGAGGTCAGGGATGGAGATACCTCCAGATGATCTGTTGTTGTAGAGGATTACCAACAAATTCTTATGGGCAACAAATAAATATATGTAAAAATTAGAATTATATAGAATTATAATGGTAGTACTCAGAGAGGCATGTGAGAACCAAATCTGCACAGGAGAAGCACCTTTATATTCTTATCTCCTGCCATTCTTGGGTATAAGCTTGATGATGGAGCAGCCAGATTCACACTGGACAATTATTACTTTCTTCTCCTTTTATTATTGACTGAGTGGTTAGAGTTAAAGATGTCTAAGTTATTACACATATAATAGTATAATTTCAGGCACTTATTTTTCATATTTTTCATGCCAAATGTCTTGTAAATCAAGGGTTACAAAGCCATAAAATTAAATTTGAAAAGCCTGTTGTATGATATTAAACAATGTAATCAATATAACTGTTGAAATATTTGTGTGTATCACCTTCAGACCCCAACAATAAATCAATGAATATACCATGGTCAACCTGAGTATTTTCATAATGCTTTATTATTCTTTATGGACTATTTCCTAATAAAAACATTAGATTGTTTTCAATCTTCATTGAAAATTTACTCCAGGACACTCATTAGGAGGATTAGTTGATCGTGAATATTATACTAGTATAAAATATTTATTTTCTTCTTACAAATAACTTTGAAAAGAACAAATAACATTGAAATGGAAAGTGTTGTGTCACTCTGATAGAACTCAATGATATTTCAATTCATGTGATTAAAGACCATAATAATTTTATGATCTAGTTTCAGGTATACTTATCACTTTCTGAATTGCATGTACTGTTCTATATAAATAAATGCAAGTTTTGAAAAAGAAGACAATTGTAAAGTAAGGTAAAATATTTGATTAGCTTCCCTTACCTCCCAATCTCAGAATCAAAGTGGTCTAACAGCATGTTTCAGGTCTTTGAGCAGGTTAATCCTGTCTCCTGCCTAAGCATGCTCTGGGCAATGATTAAATTTTAAGATATGAAAACATACTGAACCTATAATAAACAACCCAGCAATGTGCCTTCCAAGGTGGACAGATTCTTGGTAGGCAGCCTTAATTGTTGCAATTGCTTTTAGGTGTTCTAATGTACTCATCTGAATTATGCACCACACTGCTTCTGAATGACACAGCCATTTCTGACTCCATTAATATGGAAGATTTCAGCCAAACGCTCTTAAACGATAGCTTCTCTTTATTTGTAATTTCAGACTCTATTGATTTCCTTCTGTTCCCTTCATTATGATTTCAATTGATTACCTTGGCAACTGCAATAACAATGATTGCACTTGACACTGTCTGAGACTCTTGAGATGGTATTTGAATAGGAATGGTATAATTTGGGGGAAAGTGCCTGCAAGAACCTGTCATTAACAGTACACTTACACTTTACTTTATTGACTTTCCTCCTTTTGAGTAGGCCCTTGTCACAGAGTTGACTGTGAACACAGCTACAGTAGTAGCTCAGATTTCTGCAGTTTTTCAGAAGGGTAAAAGATTTTTATTAAAGACAATCATTTTGCACATACACACAAATATGTATACATGAGACACACACTCTCTCCTTCTCTCCCGACATATCTCTTTGTGTGTATGTGTGTGTCTGTTTGTGTAGGGGTTACATTCATGTCAACTTAACACAAGCTAGAGTCATCTAAGAAGAGGAAACTTCAATTGAGAAAATTCCTCCATAGGAATTTCTCAATATTCCTGTAGGCAAGATGGGTGGGGATTTTCTTGATATTGATGTGATACTGCCCCTCTTTCCCTGCACAGATGATTTGGGTTATATAAGAAAGCATGCTGAAGTAGCCAAGGGGAGCAAGGCAGTAAACACCATTGTTCCATCCCTCTGGAGCCTCTGCTTTAGTTCTTGCCCTAAGTTTCTGCCCTCACTTTCCTACATTGATGGACACAAGAGTGTCCAGGAGTCTCTTAATTCTAGTGCTATTTATTTGAACATAAGAAGTTATGGTTGCCATTTTAAAAGGCTTCATGAAAATTTAGGAATACTGAGTTTCAGCTTCTTTTATTTCTCTGAGAGGTCTTTGTTCTTCAGGGGTAAAATTACAACTCCTATTCCTACCAAATGCTTGGCTTATTTATATGAGATTTTCATACTAGCCTCAATGTGCTAAGAACTAACTATCCCAAGTCAGGACTTTATACAGAAGGTATTGGGTTTTGCATAAGCCACAGACACTTGGAGGATATACAGTTCACTTTATATCTCTCAACTTCAGTTTACTTGACTCTAAAGCCAGTCTCTTTATAACTCTGAATTTTTATAAGGCATTTAGCATAGTAACTTGGTGAGTCACATTATTTATTTATTGTATAAATGCAAGTGAATTTAAACAGAGAAAATGCTCAACATAAAAGTGTCCTGTTTGCAAAATCTGCCAGTGTGAAAACAAACAAGTACCAAGGAGGCTTCTTGAATTCAAGCTATTTTCCTTTTCCCTTCTGTTTATCCTTGCCCCTTGCCTGCATAGCTTCACTGCATTTGTTGCTCTGTAAGCTAATTAGTTTGACGAACTCTTTCCTGGTTATTTAGAGGACACAGAATTGCAGTTCCAGCCTAAACATAATCAGGAATGTATTTATTTATTGATTCATTCATTCATTTTATGTGAATCTCCTTTATTTTGCTCCACTGGGGTGTGAGAAGATTGGGGGAGAAGCACAAAGTTTTGCTAACTCTATATCACAGAAAAATGGAAAAAAAAACATTTTTTTAGCCTCTCAATTGTATGAATGACAGGGCTGAGGCTGAAAGACATGGTGTCAAGAGATGTTTTGAATGTAAGCTGGCAGAAGTTGTCTATGTTGGTTGTGTATTCTGCCGTCTACTATGAAACAGGAGAGAAAAAATAACTGACAGAGATAACAAAACCAGATGAGAGAGAGAGAAAGAGAAAAAGGATCAACAGGCAGACTCAGCAGGAAGAACTATTAAGGTCCAATTTCCCCTCCGAGGACTCCGACTTTCATGGTACTGTAGATTGGCATTACTTTTTGACATATCCCATTCATTTATCCCTTCCAGAAGTAATAGCAGAATATTTTAAATGAGACATCTTCATATTCACCACAATTAGGAACACAAATAATTTAAAAATTTCCAAACTTGAACTTGTTGCCTTATTCTGGAAGCCACAGAACGGTTAAGAATAAACAGTGGAAAGACACCTCCTCTCCTGAGGACACTGAAATGTCAAGCCAGTTGTGGCTGTACTCCAACAAAGCAGGTATGAAAGAAAGCCCTTCTTTGTCAAGTTTATACTTTTAGTTTTCACTTAAAGAAATCATAGCACATCATGAATTCTGTGGTTTAAGACAGAATTTGTGTAATGCAATATTACTCAACAATTAAAAACAAAGAAATCATGAAATTTGCAGGCAATGGTGGGAACTAGAAAAGATCATCCTGAGTGACGTCTCCCAGAAGCAGAAAGACATACGTGGTATATATTCACTTATAAGTGGATATTAGAAATATAATATAAGATAAACATACTAAAATCTGTACACCTAAAGAAGCCAAGCAAGTAGGAGGACCCTAGGTAAGATTCTCAATTCTCATTCAGAAAGGCAAACAAGATAGATATTGGAGATGGGAGGAAACAGGGAACAGGACAGGAGCCTACCACAGAGGCCCTCTGAAAGACTCTACCCAGCAGGGTATTGAAGCAGATGCTGAGACTCATAGCCCATAGCCAAACTTTGGTAGAGTGCAGGGAATCTCATGAAAGAAGCAGGGAAGATGAAAGACCTGGAGGGGACAGGTGCTCCACAAAGAAACCAACAGAAACAAACAAAAAAGAAAGAAAGAAAGAAAGAAAGAAAGAAAGAAAGAAAGAAAGAAAGAAAGAAAGAAAGAAAGAAAGAAAGAAAGAAAGAAAGAAAGAACTGGGCACAAGAGTCTTTTCTGAGACTGATACTCCAACCAAAGACCACGCATAGAGAGAATGACGAACCTTGCAGAGATGTAGCCCATGGCAGCTCAGTGTCCAAGTGGGTGTCCTAGTAAGGGGAACATGGCTCTCTTTAACATGGGCTCAGTGGGTGGCTCTTTGATCACCTCCCCCTGGGGAGTGCAGTCTTACCAGGCCACAAAGGAGACAATGGAGCCAGTCCTGATGAAACTTGATAGGCTAGGGTGAGATGGAAGGGGAGGAGGACCTATCAGTGGACTAGGGGAGGGGCTTGGGAGAAGAAGAGGGATGGAAAGTAGGACTGGGAGGGGATAAGAAAAGAGGCTACAGCTGGGATACAAAATGAATAAATTGTAATAAATTTAAAAACTTAATTAAAAAAGAGAATCTGTGTTAATTATTTTAGGAAGAAACGCTTCTATGGTTCTAGAAGAAAAGAAACAATTTGGAGTTTGTTTTTTTATGGCACTGCTCTTGATGATTGCTTCCTTTCTACACTTCAATGCCTATTCAAACTCAAGGATAGAAACAGAAATAATTAGATTATATCAATAATGATATGGATAGAATAGAGTTATTAGACTTGCAAAGGCTTTAATATATCATATTACCTTTGATTCATATTAAAATATCAAGATATAGATAATAGTATTTTATTTCAAAATGGGCAGACATGCTCACAGAATTTAGTAAGGTTTATCAAAATAGTGAGAATCCAGAATTAGGCATCAATAGAGCCTGAGAAATCACCTCAAACAGAACTGCCATTGGAAGCTAATGACTCCAGAAAACTGATCTCTGTATTTAGAAAACCATATTTAGAGATTATGTCATGGTATACTCGGATGTAAAACTAAAATGTTGAGGGGGCTCAAGCTGTGTTCAAGCGATGAATTATAAACATTACAGGTAATCTAGATAAACCAGAAGCACAAGCTTTTCCCGAAACCACTTCTGAGACCCTGAAATAAACCCTGAGATCCTTCTCCCTCTTCCAGTCCCTAGTGCTGACACTGCATTCCACCAAATGAACAGCCAATCTAAGATACCCACATGGAGTTCAGAATGAGCACATTTTCCTTGTGCTGGTGCTTAGTAATGGTTGCTTGCTTCTTCATTCCACTGCCAGGGAATGTGTCCTTTCATGAGGGCATTTGAAGGAGATGCTTCTTTGTTTAGTGATTTTCTGCACCAGCAGTTTCTTCATTTAGAGACTGAAATGGATATTCTTCACCTTGGGAAGTGATGTTCTAGAATCTGCTCCTTCTCTGTGAGCAGCCAGGTGGCAGGGACACTGCAGACCTGAGGTGTGGAGTACGAGAGGACACAGGTCTAAAGAAAGGAAAAGGTGCTAGACTTGATTTTGGTCATCTCCTCACCCTCCCCCCGAAAAGAAAATACCAAAGTATACTTGCCAAGAAGGGACTAAAAGCCCTATGTAATCTGTAAAACCAGCAGTGTGGTTCCAAATGTTCCAGTAGGAATCTACTTTTTATAAAAGTGTCAGTGTTATGGAACTTTGATAGAATAGCTTAATCTATCAATGCTAATGGAGAATTTGTAAATGACCTTAACTGGAAGGGAAGCAGCCACATGTGCACACATACACACTCACACACACACACACACACACATGCATATACATGTGCGTTTACAAAACAAAATCAACTGAATCACTGCATTGAATGACAGTCATTAGGCACCATGACATATGTGCAATAAAATACTTGCCTCCAACCATATTATACAGTAAGAAACTGTTAGGTTAAGCAGAAAAAGACAGAAAAAGATCACAATGCTCTGAATGCAAAGCTTTGCTCTGCTCCTGACAAAGCACATGAATTTATATTAGTTACTGGATGTTTGGGAGTCATAGCTCATCTTCTGTAAAATATACTTGAAACAGTTTGTAATGGTAGCTACGAGCATAATTATTAATACACTCTGAGATGAATTTGTATGGTTTGATCAGCATTGATTTTTGTTGTGTGATCTGATATTGGCTTATTTCTCTGGTTACTTTTATATGTGATTTATTAAACAGCTATCTCTTTGCTTTTAGATATTCTGTCCCAAGTAGTAAAGAGTTATGAGTTCCTTCTCTTCACTAAGAATATTGGTGGAAACTCTCAAAACCTGGAAGAATTTGCAATTACTTGGTTGGAGAGGTATGTGTGATTCCCTGTCTTTAATTTATTGACACTCAGAGGTTAGTAGATTTGTAAACTGACTTACAGCCTATAGTTTGTATTAGGCCTTTCTTCACGTATCATATTTTTGTCAAAAGTTGTCTGAAACGGAATAATTAGTCAAGAATCAACAGTGACCTTAGAAGAGCTCATTCTATTGTGTATTATTTTGTTAGAATTGAAATTTGCTCCTATATCTATGATCAGTCAAATTCCTCATCAGCTTTTTAAAAAGTGGATTTCTATTCACTGACAATGGTACTAATAATATCAATTACACATATGCTTCTTATCACTAACTTGGCATTGTTTTAAGTGAGGTATGCTCACTAACTTAGTAATTTTCACTAAAATGGATTATTTTTACTATTATCTCTAACATACTAAAATTATACCATTTATAAGTCGGAGAGAAAAGAATCTTTAATTTGATATCATTCTTTTCTAATAATGTGCTCTTTGTGGATGAAAAATCTATCTATGGCACTAAGGAAACATGTTAGACCAGACACATGATCCAAAGACCACCCCAGGTTCCTGCTTGTAAGAACCACAAAAGAATTCAAATGTGTCAGGTAATATAAGCAAGAGCAATGGAAACCTGTTGCTAGAAAGGAAGTAGTGTAGTGAAGGAAAAGACAGTGTACTACTCAGTAGAATTAGTTTTCTAAATTTCTAAATAAGATTTCTGTATGCTCAGGATAATAGAAGCAGTTATAGTATGGTTTATGACCTTTAAAAAGACATATAGAATGTAGGCCATTTATTATTTCTCCAAACTGGGCATGCTTGTACATGGCACTGTTGAGGCACATAGACTTGAAATGACCTATTGATCATCTCAAAACAAGGAGGTAGTAGAGCTGTGCTTTTAACACAGGCCTGGCTGAAGTTTCTGTGTTTACATTAAGATATAACCACAGGGAAGTCCAAGATGGTGATGACCAACACATCCCATATCTGAGGAGCACAGGATCCTAAACTCCGAAATTGATGAGCAAAGGGGCAGCTGAAGCAAGAACATCCACATGAGGCTTCCTGGGCAAGAGGGGACAACCCAGGAGCAGGAACAATTTGGATCCAGCTCACCTGTGGAGGTGTCCAGGGACAGTGAGTGGAGAATAGTCAACCCCCTAGTCTTCTTCTTGCCCCAAGCATGGGCCTCCTGCTCAGCAAAGGTGGCCAGCAGTAGCTGTTGTCCCAAGCATGGGCCTTCCTGCCCAGCTGCCAAATAGTGGAAACTACTGAGCTGATGGATCTCCTACACTTTCATTTGCCCCTGTGGGTCCAAACCTGAGAGTAAAGAGGAGGGGGAACCCTCTGCTTTCCAATTAGGCCTACAAGCAAGTGAGTGCGCATTTAAGTGAGTGCATACAGAGCCCCAGATCCATGGACCCTCTATGGTAGCAGCCAGAGATCTGATTTCTCCCACCCACATCCCCCACTGTGGGCAACATGGGAATCCTTGTAGGAATCCTTGGTACAGCATTCTCAACAGTGAAGCCCCTGATCTTTGGGTGTATCAGCAGAGTCCAAGCAAACAATGCCTGGAGGCCAAACAGATCTAAATACTAGAAGGACAGTACAACTGTAGCCTCCTGAGGTATTCAGGGCACCTGCACGTGTGCATTGTGCCTGCGAACAGTACCATCACCTGTGCACCCTTCCAGGCATCAATACACTCTAGCACCCTGCCCTTCTAGGCACACTTCCATGCACAAGCCCGCACTTGTGAGCATGTGCCCGTGACCTTCCTCCTTTAGGTACAGCTGAAACACTAACAACCACTCTTGAACCACTGGACCTCACTCATCTTCCTGAAAAATAATCCAGACACCAGAGACAGATGGACCCAATATGAAGTACAGACTCCAAGAACAAACAGTGAAAGTTACAGATAAGCAGATGGCTAGAGGTCAACATAAGAACACATCTAACAAAAATCAAGGCATCATGGCTTCACCAGCAACACCCCCCAAACCAATGAATATGGTAATTCATGAGAAAAACAGGAAAATGATCAAATCTATGGTTATGCAATTATTAGAGGCAGATGAAGAAGAAATGAACAAAACTTTCAAAGAAATACAGGCAAATACTACCAAACAAATAAAGGCACACGTAGAAGCACAAGTAGTGTCATATAGAGAGGAAACAAATAAAAACATAGAGGCCATCGTGGAAAGACAGGAATCTACCTTAAAACAGTTGAAAGAAATGGTGCAAGACATGAAAGCAGAATTAGAATAAATTAAACACATACATACAGAAAACCCTGGAATGGAGAACTTAGAGAAACGATCGGAAACCACGAAGGTAAGCATCACCAACCGAATATAAGAGATGGAAGAGAGAATCTTAGGTGCTGAAGAGACAATTTCAGAAAATGATACATCTCTCACAGAAAAGGTAAAATCTGAAAAGTTCCAACCACAAAACATCCAAGAAATCAAGGAGGCCATGAAAAGACGAAATCTAAGAATAGCAGGAATAGAAGAAAGAGAAAATTCCATGCTCCATGGTCCAGAAAATAATTTTAAGAAAATCATAGAAGAAAATTTTCCCAACTTAAATAAAGAGATTTCCATAAATACACAAGAGGCCTACAGAAGTGAACAGAGTATACCAAAAAAGAAACTCCTCAAAACATTAAATCTACAGAACAAACATATGTATATAAAGCAATAAGGGAAAAAGGCCAAGTAACATATAAATATAGACCTACAAAAATCACACCAGATTTCTCAACAGAAATTATGAAAGCCAGAAGGGCCTGGGTAGATGTCATGCAGACTCTAAGAGACCACAGATACCAACACAGACTACTATACCCAGCAAAGCTTTCAATCAACATAGATGGAGAAAACAAAATATTCCATGACAAAACTAAACTTAAACAATATCTATACAGTAACCCAGCCCTACAAAAGATACTGAAGGAAAACTTCAATCCAACGAAATCAACTACACCCAACAAAAAACAGGCTATAGATAATTTCACAAAAAAATTAAAAGAAAACAAACACAAAAATACACTATTCCCTCCAACTCCACAATAAAAGGAACTAACATACATTGGTCATTATTATATATCAACATCAATGGACTCAAATCTCCAATAAAGAGACAGAGACTATGAGATTGGTTGTCAAAACAGGATCCAACATTCTGCTTCATCCATAAAACACACCTTTGCAACAAAGATAAACACTACCTCAGAGGAAAGGGCCAGAAAAGAGGTTTTTCCAGCAACTGGACAGAGAAATCAAGCGGGATAGCTATCCTAATATCTAGTAAAATAGACTTTCAACCAAAATTAATCAAAAAAATGAGAAAGGGCACTTCATTCTAATCAAAGGAAAAATCCACCAGAAGGACATCACAATCTTAAATATCTATGTCCCAAATACAAGAACACCTGCATTTGTAAATGAAACATTATTAAAGCTTAAATCACACAAGGATCCCAACACCTTAATAGTGGGAGACTTGAGACTTGAACACCCCACTCTCACCAAGGGACAGATCATATAGACATAAGCAAAGTAAGGAAATAATGGCACTTACAAAGGTCCTAAATCAAATGGACCTAATAGATGTCTACAGAACTGTTCACCCAAACTCAAAAAAGTATTCGTTCTTTTCAGCACATCATGGAACATTCTCAAAAACTGACCACTCACAAAGTAAGCCTCAACAGATACAAGAAGATTGAAATAATCCCCTGTATTCTATCAGAGCACCATGGCCTAAAACTAAACCTCAACAAAAATAGCCTACATACACGTGGAAAATAAACAGTAACATCTTGGTGAGGGAAAACAGAAAAAAGAAATTAGAAACTTCCTAAAATTCAATGAAAATGAAGGCACAACTTACCCAAACTTATAGGACACAATGAAAGCAGTGGTAAGAGGAAAATGCATAGCACTAAGTTCCTCCAGAAAGAAGTTTGAGACATCTCATACAGGCAAATGAATGGCACACCGAAAAGCCCCAGGAAAAAAAGAAGCAGACACACCCAAAAGGAGTAAGGATTGGAAATAATCAAACTCAGCTGAAATCAATGAATTGAAACAAAGAAAACAATTCAAATAATCAGTGAGACCGAGAGCTGGTTCTTTGAGAAAATCAACAAAATAGACAAATCCTCAGCCAAACTAAGTAAAAGGAGAGAGAAACTATTCAAATCAGCAAAATCAAAAACTAAAAAAATGGTACATAACAACAGACACCAAGAAAATCCAAACAATCATTAGGTCTTATTACAAAAGCCTATACTGTACAAAATTTCAAAATGTAAATGAAATGGACATTTTTCTTGATATATTCAATTTACCAAAATTAAATCTAGATCAGGTAAGTAGATTAAATAGTCCTACATTCTCCAAGAAGATAGAACATCTCCCTTCCAAGAAAAAAAAAAAAAAAAAAAAAAAAAGCCCAAGGCCAGATAGTTTCAACACAGAATTCTACCAGACCTTCAAAGAGGAGCTAACTCCAATTCTCTTCAAATTATTCCACAAAATAGAAACAGAAGGAACATTACCAAACTCAGTCAAGCTCATGAGGCCATAGTCACCTTGATACCTAAACCACACGAAGACCCAACAAAAAGAGAGAACTTCATACCTATCTCTGTTATGAACATTGATGCAAAAATACTCCATAAATAACTTGCTAACCGAATCCAAGAACACATAAAAGATATCATCCACCATGACCAAGTAGGCTTCATCCCAGGCATGTAGGGAAATCCATCAATGTAATCCACTATATAAACAAATTGAAGGAGAAAAAACCCACATGATCATTTCCTTAGATGCCAAAAATGTTGACAAATTCCAACAGCCATTCATATTTAAAGTCTTGGAGAGATCAGGGATATAAGGCACATACCTAATCATAGTAAAGACAATAACAGCAAGCCTATAGCCAACATCAAACTAAACAGAGAGAAACTTAACTCCCCTGACGAGGTAGCAGCCTTACCAGGCCACAGAGGAAGACCCTCAGCCAGTCCTGATGAGACCTGATAGACTAGGGTCATATGGAAAGGGAGGAAGACCTCCCCTATCAGTGGACTTGGGTAGGGGTGTTGGAGGAGAAGAGGGAAGGAATATGGGATTAGGAGGGAAGAAGGAGGGGTCTAAAGCTGGAATTCAAAGTGAATAAACTGTAATTACTAAAAAATAAATAAATTTTAAAAATATGTCACCACAGAAGCTGAGTTGAAGAAATCTGAAAAAAGAATGTGACTTCTCTTCATAGCTATTCCACACAGCCCTTGTACTCTAAGTCAGTTAATAGGAAATAAATGAATGCTACGGTCAAATAAAAGCTTATTTATACAAACTAATGCTGACATTTAGTAATACCATATGTATCACTACGAAAAACTATTGTAATTACTATAGTAATAAGCACTATGCTGGATTTGGTCAGGACTCAGTTTTCTCTTCCTATTATTAAAAGGGGGCTTCTTTCTTTTCTATTGAGGAGCTACAAAGTTTCAAAACTCAGTTTTGAGTGAAACAGAAAAAAGTTGCATTTTTTTCAGGAGCAACTTAACCCTTTCTGGAGAGTTAAATTAACATCTCTTACTTGGAAAATGAGAGGGCATAGGAATAGTGGTAGAAAGACACAATGACTGTTTGGAAAGGATGTGTGGAAGAGCTGACACACCCATGTCCAAGAACAACATTAAATAAACCTAAATCAGGCTAAAATATGCATACACACACACAAACACACACACCACCACCACCACCAACAACAACAACAACAACAAAATCAATCAAACAAATAAACACAAAAACAAAAACGGAGTAAATTTTGTGTTTGTCAACAGCACCTGACCATGATCCCTGTTTTGAGTGCGGTTGATATACTCAGTGTCACTTCTGAAGAAAACCGACTTTTCATTTTCCAATAGATATCAATTGAAAATAACTTATTAGTAAGGAATAAGGCTTTGAGTACACTTCCCCTTTGCTATGCTGGGATTTTATCATGATGAACTTCTATAATTCTTACACTTGCTGCCACAGTGTCTTGATTTCACATGTACAAATGTCCTATTTGTGTCAGGAAAAACATCTTTTCCTTAGAGTAGTTAGTCCACTATCTTTGGTTCTTAGGATCTTTCTGGCTCCTCTTCCATATATATGCATGAGACTTGAGGGGAGGAGCACAAAAGACTTCATATTAAGGACGAAATGCTTTAACACTCTCTGAATGTTGACCAGTTGTAACTCTCTGTGTTAATCTCTATACTACAAGAAGAAATGTCTGTGACAATGGTTGAGTGATGCACTGGCCTATGTGTATAGAAATATGACATTTAAAGTCATTTTACTCTTACTTTCATTTAGGAAAATAAAAGTCGTAGGTTCTCCGCTAGCCCAGGTCCTATCTAGTCTCAGATTCTTGGCCTTATTAACTGTGCTAGGTCATACAGTGGGCCTTAAAAATAGTTGTTGATAGGGGTCAGATAGTAGGGGAGGAGGACCTCCCCTATCAGTGCACTACGGAAGGGACATGGGGGGGAGGGCCAAGGAAGGGGTAAGAGAGGGATAGTGGGAACAGGAGAAGATGAGAGAGGGGGCTACAGACAGGATACAAGGTGAATAAATTGTAGTAAATAATAATTTTTTAAATGGAAAAAGTTAAAAAATAGTTTTTGATTACTCCCAAAACATGTATGCCACTATCTTCCCGGTGGACATAGTTTGAAGACAGGTTGTTGTTGCATCTCAAAGTGATTACAGATGGGAAGAGTTGTTCATCACCTTTATTCTTAGGAGCATGTATAGTATCTTCCCACATTATGATTCTAGTTAATATGAATGAAGCTTTGGCTTGAGTACTAGTTATGTTACTATATGTTTAAAATACATTTGACTTAAAGCAATCCCACTGAAATCAGGGACAAGGCAAGGCTGCCCACTCTCTCCATATCTCTTCAACATAGTTCTGAAAGTCCTTGCTAGAGCAATAAGACAATTGAAGGAGATCAAAGGGATAGAAATCAGAAAAGAAGAAGTCAAATTATCACTATTTGTAGACGATATGATAGTATACCTGAATGGCCACAAAAATTCTACCAGGAAATTCCTACAGCTGATAAACAACTTCACCAAAGTGGTCAGATACAAAACTAACTCAAAACATCAGTAGTCCTCTTGTATACAAAAGACAAAAGGGCTGAGAAAGAAATTAGGGAAACAACACCCTTCACAATTGCCACAAAAGACATAAAGTATCTTGGTGTGACCCTAACCAAGCAAGTTAAAGACTTGTATGAAAACAATTTCCAATCTCTGAAGAAAGAATTAGAATATAGCAGAAGATGGAAAGATCTCCGATCCTCATGGCTTGGTAGGATTAACATAGTAAAAATGGTCATCTTACCAAAAGTAATCTACAGATTCAATGCAATTCCCATCAAATTACCAACACAATTTTTACAGACCTTGAAAGAAAAATTCTCAACTTCATATGGAACAAGAAACCCAGAATTGGTTAAACAATCTTCTACAGTAAAAGATCTTCTGGTGGTATCTCCATCCCTGATCTTAAGCTCTATTATAAAGCAACAACACAAAAAACTGCATGGTATTGGCATAGAAACAGACTGGTGGATCAATGGAATTCAATATAAGACCCTGAAATAAACCCACACACTTATGGACACCTGAATTTTGACAAAGATGCCAAAACCGTTCAATGGAAAAAAGACAGCATCTTCAAGAAATGGTGCTGGTCTAACTGGATGTCTACATGTAGAAAAGTGCAAATAGATCCATACTTATCACCTTGCACAAAACCGAAGTCCAAGTGGATCAAAGACCTCAATAAAAAAAGACACACTAAACTGCTTAGAAGAAAAAGTGGGGAAGATCCTGAAATCATTGGCACAGGAGACAACTTCCTGAACAGAACACCAACAGCACAGGCTCTAAGAGCAAAAATCAATAAATTGGATCTCATGAAACTGAAAAGCTTCTGTAGAGCAAAGGACACTGTCATCAAAACAAAACGACTGCCTACATATTGGGAAAGAATCTTCACCAACCCTCTATCTGACAGAGGGCTAATACCAGTATACATAAAGTGCTACAAAAGTTGAAAAGCAACAAATCAAGTAATCCAATTAAAAAATGGGGAGGATCCAAGATGGCTGCCATGAGAGAACACTGTGTCTGAGGAGTAGGAGAGCAGAAACAACGCAGCGACCAGGAGACTGAACTCTGGGACCTAAAACGCCAGCATTGTGAGTGCCAGGTGAGCGGAACTCCTACGGTGAGAAAATCAAGTGGAAAAACCCTAGGGACACCCAGTTATTACCTGGAGAAATTTCCCGGTGA